>JACBKR010005084.1:0-56510 GCA_014218235.1 Colocasia esculenta
TCACCTAAAACTCTTTCTTTCTCATCCAACTCCGAAAATTGGCATTTATCTCCCACTTTCTCTTATTTATCTACCTAATAGAGTTGGGAAGGGTTCCAGTTTCGTGGGTAAAGGTTTAGGGTAAGTGTAGGACTCTTTTTAAGATAGATATGACTTATTTTAATAGTTAATTTGACCATTTTATATTTATTAATTAATTAGGTACGAATTTCACCTAATTACTTCTCCTCTCAAGATGGGCTATCACTAATTGGGCCCAATCTATTTGGTTTGGATTATTAGAGTAACCCATTAATAATTTAGCTTAATGGGTATTGCATTAATTCCCTTTTATTCCATGTGTTCTCCCTTTATTCTAATTAAATCAATTTATCTCATTTATTAAATAATAAAATTTTATTTTTCTTGACTTTAAAAATCAAGGGTGCTACAACGTGTGATAATGATTTTTCGACTTATTCATGAATCACGATAATAAGTCGCAAAACACTTTAAACTTGACTAATCTGATTTTTCTTGGCACAAATTTCTTTGTGAAACCTTTAGTAATAATGCTTGAGGTTGATTTATAATTTTTACGGAATTTTACGATGTGTTTTAGCACATACGATAATGATACGTATGTTTTAAATACTGTAATATTATGGAAATATTTATTTCCATTTATTCAAATTTTTATATAGTTAAAATTTCTGGGGTGCTACAGATGGATAGGAGGTATCCAACGGATAAGCTTCACCTGCTTAGTAGAGCACCAAGGAGAAAAAACAAAGTTGTGTAAAATCCGCCCCTCATGATAGCTAAGGTCAGCCTTGAAGTGAGTACTAGATAGAGAATGAGCAATGGCATACTTAATGTTCCCGATAATGCTCCCCATATTATTATGAGTACCCTCATACCTTCTCAACTTTTTTACTTGTAGTTGACATCAAAACGAGTTAAATCGTTGGATATGTATGGAAGTCATGTGGCCATCGGTATTGTCATGAGCACAGATCCAACGAAAATAGTGATGGGCAGGCCTATTGGCCAAGACTTTTGTAAAGTTGCTGTCTTATTGGTGAATAAACCTGACTCTCCACTATTTATCAAGGACCATAACAGGAAGACAATGAAGGATGCTATTGGAAGCCACATCCTATGGTTTTCAGAATATGTATGTGTTCCACTTGTTTATACTTTAAATGTTTGTCATATTGTGATAAATTTTTTCCTAACTTTGCTTTGTCTTTCTCTATTTTTTTTTTTGACAATTTCAGGTGCAATTAGATTTTAAGAGCCAAGTTGGTGATCATGATTAGCATCATAGCTATGTGTGATGTTCCACTTATTCATGCCCACACGTTTTATCCATTGGATGAACAATTATGGAAAGTACTTATCATGTGTATAACTTTAATCTTAGTGATGAAACTTTTTTAAATGTATATTTCACATTTACTTTTGATGTTATTTAAATTGTGAGAAATTGTGGATGTTTATAAATAGATGTGTTGGATGGATGTGTACATGAAGTATTAGTTGTGGATGTGAATGGTATGAAATGTTAGTTTTGTATGTGAATGTTATGAAATGTTAGTTGTGGATGTGAACATATAACAATGTTTGTAATGAGTGGCCCTAGAGGTCACATTTCTGAAATTATATATGTACAGTTGTAATTTGGTAAGTATATATTTTCCTACAACTATTATTTAGTAGGTGTATCTGTCTGGTGCATCTAATTAATTACCTACACAATATATACGTGGTAGGTAAATGCGCAGTCTATACCTACATAATATATACCTGCTAGGTAAAGACAAAGTCTACACCTACGACTTTCACTTCGTAAGTATACATTTTACTGACGGTGTTTATACCTACGAGCTAAATCGTAAGAAAAATTGTAGGTAAAGACTATTACCTACTATTTTTCGCCTACACTTACGATTTTCGGTTGTAGACATAGCCCATTTTTCTAGTAGTGGTTGGAGGTGTTGTCTGCAACACAAAAGTTCTCCGCGGACTTGGGTCGCTAGCCAAAACTTGAGAGGAGGCAAGGGCGGCGAGAATGGCGAACACCAGCGCATAAGAAGCCATCTTATTTTTCTCTCAGATCTTCCTCTCCCTCTCTCTATCTAGTCGAGTCTTGAAGCAAATTAACGAAGGGTGGTGGCTATTTATACATTAGCAGGATGACCTAATTACCAGAAGACAAACCGCCATATATCCCTGATGGAATTGGTCGTCGTCCTATAATTGTTCAAACACATATTACACGAGTCACTGATACTTTACGTTCCTTTAGTATAATACTGATATCGAAGCTATTAAACCTACCCTATACATGGAACTTCCGCAGTCTTCTAGGCAGTATGAAAGAGCCAACGCGTACAACGTTTCTTCCTGACAACGTCCAACTTGTACAGTAGTGTTGATTAATGATAGTTGACGTATATATATAATGGGGAGCAGTAGTTCAGAAAACAAGAGATATCAGCCGCCTTGGTATTGTTTGCAAATATTAGGAGGTAGCTAGAAAACATCAAATTATCATTCACTAAAAATTTGCATACATGAAACGGGGGTCTATTTATGGCCAATGCTGGTTTCAGATTTGCTCTATGACAACTTAAATACTACAACCTGATAAGGCACCTAATTCCGAGCAACGTCTCCAAAAGAACCAAGCTCGAACTTTGTGTCTACAAAATCAAGTCCCTAATTAAAGATATCAGAAGTAGCAATTTTACAGTAAGAATGGATTTTGTGCTGAGCAAACAATCGATTATTCGGACTTAGTTTCCAGCCATTGATGGCAAACAATATCACTATAAGAAAAGGGATAAATATTAGGGATGAGGTATAAGGCTCTAAAATATCGTCGTTAAAAAAAATATTGGCGACGGCTATTAAAAAATCGTCCCAAAAAATATAGTATTGACGACGATTGAATGACTAATTGTATAAACATCGTTAAAAATAAATTATTCATGATGGTTGTTAAAAAGTCGTCGCTAAAAAAAATATTTACGACGGCCGTTAGAAAGTCGTCTCTAAAAATGTAGTATTGGTGACGACTGAAGGAAGCCGTCTCTACTAAAAATTATTAGCGACGATTGATTGTATAATTTTTAGGGACGATTTATTAACTTTTGGCGACGACTCTCAACCGTCGCAAATAACTTATTTTCTACTAGTGTATATGTCTGCACCGTTTTATGATCTTTGGCCCATACATGGGCCGGCAGCCCAAGAACTAGGCGCAGCTAATTTGCAACAGCAATAGGAGGAGGGCACATGAGGTAAAATTGTACAAAAGAGGGCCACTTTGGACTGGGGCCTTTGCCACCTCAGCCCTCAAAAGCGCCCCCTTAAAAGCTTCCTTCTCCCGGGAAAATTGGGGCATCGCATTGGGAGCGGCAGCAGCCAGAAGGAAGGGAGAAGCTCCTGGGAGGAGTCTTCTTGCGTAAGAAGACAATAGCAGAAGAGAGGAAGAGGGAGGTTGCAGCATTTCTTGGCCTTGGGGTCTGTGAGAAGAGAGACAAGGGTGGGTACCAAAATGTACTTGGAGGTTTAATTTTTTTTTTTTTGGGAAAGAATGGCGAATCCGCAGATGTCCCTTCCCTTTTCCATTGTTTCTTTTATTTCCCCAGATGTAATCCCTTCCCCATGATGCATTTCCATCAGTTATGGGCTCTAATCCCAGTGCTTTTCTATATGTTTTTGTTCTTTCTGTTGATCTCTCTGTATGTTCCCCCCCTCCTTTCTTCTCCGGGACAGTGGGTGCACCCTTTGCTGGCATCTGTGAGGGTGTGCCCAAGGGTCCAAAAAAAATCGGGTGTATGTACATATAGATTTGATTTCTGCCGTTGGTTCATTTGTGGCTGTTTCCCCTTCGAATTTAATGCCTCGTTCCTCCTTTCTAGATCTGCTCCCTTTGTACCCTGTTCTATTATCACTAGGCGGTGAGCATCCCTCCCACATACTAGGTTGACGGCCATCCTACGCTCAGTCTGGTGCTAAAAGGGTGTGCAACATTTACCCATGAATTTTGCTTTCGGTCAACCCAGAATTCTGTCTTTGGGTTGCCCTTTTCTTTCTTTACCGTTTGGTTTTGTCCAAATATTAAATCCCAAGAGATACTGGAATAGTAGCCCATCATCCATAGTACTGATCTCTCATGCTTTCTATGTGAGATGCATCAATTGCTCTTTAACCGAGCATTTTCCCTGCATAAATCTTCTAAGAAAGTGTTGGTCTGTGTTCCCCAAATTCCTACTGCAGCGCATTGGTCTTGCACAAGATATGCCAGCGAATCCCATGTCGTTTCCCCCTTCTGTGGATGTTGAAGCTCTGAACAGCGGCCCTTCACAGCCCCGCTGTTCAACATTCTTTTCCACATTTGGGAGGCCACCGTTCAGGTTTTCGGTACCATGGGAGGCCACCGTTCAGGTTTCCTTTACTGTGGAAGGGCCACCGTTCAGGTTTCCTTTATTGTGGAAGGGCCACCGTTCAGGTTCCCTTCACTATGAAAAGCTACCGTTCAGGTTTCCTTTACCATGGGAGCCCACCGTTCAGGTTTTCTGCACCATAGGAGGTCACCGTTCAGATTTCCTTCACTGTGGAAGACCCACCGTTCAGGTTCCCTTCACTGTGGAAGGCCACCGTTCAGGTTTCCTTCACCATGAGAGCCCACCGTTCAGATTTTCGGTACCATGGGAGGCCACCGTTCAGATTTCCTTTACTGTGGAAGGGCCACCGTTCAGGTTCCCTTCACTGTGGAAGGCCACCGTTTAAGTTTTCTTCACCATGGGAGGCCACCGTTCAGGTTTCCTTCACTGTGGAAGGGCCACCGTTCAGGTTCCCTTCACTGTGGAAGGCCACCGTTCATGTTTCCTTCACCATGGGAACCCACCGTTCAAGTTTTCTGCACCATGGGAGGTCACCGTTCATGTTTCCTTCATTGTGGAAGGGCCACCGTTCAGGTTCTCTTCACTGTGGAAGGCCACCGTTCAAGTTTTCCTTCACCATGGGAGTCCACCGTTCAAGATTATGATATCCTCCGATCTTGGTACATAACGGTCTTCTCCTGAATATATCTAGAAAACCAGTGCCATGTGCCGTAATGTTGTTGCCTTCGGCATCAACACTCTTGTTGGCACCGTCTCCATCGTGATGGACGGATGTCATGGACACCCCCCCAAACGTACAAACCAAGGGGAGGTGCTGCCGAATTTTCGTCTCGAGTCTGGTGTTCATATGCTTCTATCGATAATCTCCGAACATTTTATGCCGACATGGCCGCTGGGTAACTTGCGTTGTGACCTGGCACCATGGGCAAATATCATATCGCCATCGTTTGGCGAACATTGTCTCCTGGGCGTCACCTCGGGTTTATAGGTGGGCGTACTTGGGTATCACTCCGACATGCGGTGGGCAGGGGTGATTACCATCAAGTCGAGTTATATCATACGACCGGATTTTTGCCGATTTAAATTTTATCTCGTCGGCCGTGATTTCATCGGCTTGTGGTATATGCATGTACGTGTGTACAAAACGAGACAAATAAGTGCAGGCGCGACATACGTCATCCGATCGACGTGTCCAACACGAGAGCAGATAAATGAGATAAACAATAGAAATAATAATAACAATAATGAGTGAAAATAATAATAATAATTAAATAGAAATTACAAACAACAAAAAAATAGATAACAACAAATGAGAAAATCAATAAAAAAATTAAATGACCAAAAGGTAATAAACAAAGGAAAGACAGCAAGTGAACTGAGAAAATAAATCAACAAAAAAAAGATTAATTAACAAGAAAAAAAATGAAAGCAAATAAAACACTAAAAGAAATAAATAAATGTCAATAATAATAATAATAAGCAGGTCGCCCTTCAACCCTCAAAAAAGACCTGCCGTTCAACATCCGTACCCCCTGCCGTTCAACCTTATCGGCACATATCATCACCCTGCCGTTCAGCCTTATCGGCACTCAAGCACTACCCTACCGTTCAGCCTTGTACATATGCGCAAGCTCCACTGGCTGCCGTAGCCACTACCAGCCCCTGCCGTTCAGCTTCACCAAGGCCACCATTCCAGCGCTTAGGCAAGCCCCTGCCGTTCAGCATCACATTCACAACTCCCTACCGTTAAACCCTCCCGCCGTTCAGCACCCACGCATGCAAAACCCCTGCCTTCAGCTTTCTCTGCATACACAACACCGCCCCAGCGTTCCAAGCCAAACATACACACGAACACAAGCTTCCAGGGAACCTGCCGTTCAAACCCCCCACTATATATACACAAACCCATTTTAAAAAAAATAATATAACCCAACATGTACATGCATCGCCTCCCTTCCATTTAACCAACCAAGAATAGTTAAATAAAAAAGGAAAACGGTAACAAGACTCATGAGATGAGATGATAATAATTAATGGGCATTTAAGAGAAATGGAATAAAAGGGACAAACAATTATATATGTAATTAAAAAAAAGGGGAAATAAGTCCAATCATCCAAATAAATTCAATAGTTGCAATTTTAAATCAAGTAAAAAAAAATGCAGCATGATCAGATCCAACAAATATAACAAAAATAATAATAATTCCAAAGTAAACCCAAAGTCAAAAGAAAACCAAACAAAAGAAACCAAATCAAACAATTCTGGATTAAGTATTTTAACCTGGAACAAAAGTCTCAATAAATCTCAAACTCAAACAAATCAAGAGAACTAATTTCAAATAAAGAGAAGTCTGAAATCAAATAAAAGTCCCTTATCAAATCAAATAATCAAAAAGATTAAATCAAACTAAAAGACCAACAGATCAAAGAGACAATCCAATAAAAGATTAAACATGATTAAAAACATTGTGAAAGAACAAAAACAAATCAAATCAATTATACTAAAATTGACTCAACTCCTTAGATAATCCTACGATAATAATAACAAAGATGCGTCGAATATTATATTTTGGTCGTCTCACATTAGGCGTAATCAAATTTAATTTTCTGCGCATATCTTTTATCGGATGTTTCTATTAAAGGCCACAAGACTCTTTATTCTGACGATTAATCAAGGGTCTTCCCTCTTAGAGGGATGTAATTAACG
Source organism: Colocasia esculenta (assembly GCA_014218235.1). NCBI lineage: Eukaryota > Viridiplantae > Streptophyta > Magnoliopsida > Alismatales > Araceae > Colocasia > Colocasia esculenta. The sequence continues at coordinate 7,105 of JACBKR010005084.1, forward strand.
TCGTTGCGCTTAGGCAATGGCAGGATCTTGGTCCCGACCCGATCACCACTTTCGTTTGACGAAGTCAGACGGCACGCAAACAGACATAAAGTCCTTCGACTCTCGGAGACAGAACATGTTGTCACATCGGTGACTGACACGCCTGCGCTCCGCGATTACTAGTTCATCTTTCGTTATAGTGACTTATTTAGCACTAAACGGGACTTGAATTTGTAATACGCGGGTACACATATGAGAACATGATAAATAATTGTAAATCTTAAAACAATTGTGATGGATTCAAAAAAATCCATTTTCCACAGTATATGACCTATATTGTAAGTGATTTTTGTAGCTGTGCTAATGGGCAGCATCAAAATATAATTTCTCGAGTTCAATTTTAATTCTCGTGAGGGTGGAGGGGAGAAGAAAAGTATAATATATAAAGAAAAAAAAAAGAGAATACTTTTAACATTAAGAACCAATTTTCTAAAAACTATTTCCCTGTTATTTATATTTAATGATTGAACAGAAAATTATATGGATATTTCCATGCTGATTACAAACAATATATATAATAGCTAAGGTTCCCTAGAGACAGCTTATTTTTAGCTTAATTTGTCTTGATCAACCCAAGACATCTGTGCCTATAGGTTTCTATTTTTCATGTTCTTATAGATAAGTTGTACAGACAAATATCATTCGATCTGCCTTTCCTTCCAAGTCATGCTAACCACACATAAATAATTGCGGTGACTAATTTAATTGTAATGTTTACCTAGCTAGTCAGTAAATGGACAGCTATCTCACGTAGAACTGCTTGAGATGCAGAACCTTCAATTCCTTTGCGTAGCATACACATCATCATTAACATCATCTTTTTTTTTCTTTTCTTTTTTTCATTACCTGACATCATCAACTTTTCCACTATATGTTAATGTTATAGTGTTTGAATAAGCCAGCTGCCATATTGGTCAGAAGATTTCGTCCTTACCATCTCAAACAGACCTTTCTTTCCCAACATCTAGCAGACCCATTCCGTCACTATAAGTTTACATTACTTCCATGGCGATTGGGGTAGGTAGACGAATTGTGGCATCTCGAAGCTGCAGACGTACGTTCTCTTCGGTCTTTATAATTTTTCGTAATTATTTTTTAGTTTACAGTACTTGATTATTTATAACTGTTGAAATTTTAAAAAGTTACTTTTAAAAGCAAATCCTTTTCAAGGACTAATTAAAATATAATCGTAAAAGTTACCAAAAAGTCTTTAAAAAGGACCTACTTCCAAAAAGAAAATTAAGTCAGGTTATAGAGCTGATTGCTAATGGCAGAAAGATTGTATGGATTAAATTAACCCTATTAACATGTAAATCCTAATTCGTATTATCTTCGACACTAAGGGTCCGTTTGTTTGCACGGAAAACCCAGGTGAGAAAGTAATTTTCAGGAAAACTTAATTTTTTATGTCATTTGTTATCTTATAAAAATAAAATCTGAAAAATCAAATATTAATATTGTCAGATTTTGGCATCGGCGCAAAAAGCACGGATGCCATTTTCCAGTAGCTGTGGTTGCCCCATTTGCCCAGAAGTCATGTATGTGCATTATTCATTCAACATGAATTTTTATTTTTGTTCCACTCATTTAAATAGTATTTGTCAAATTTAATTATTTTTTATTAGTTAATTTATTTTTTACTTTTTTATTAAAATATCTGTAGAATACTATTAATTTAAATTGTGTTTTTATTTTATTTCTCCTACTTTAAATTATATTTGTCAAAGTTATTTCTTTTTTTACTAGTTATCTATTTTTTGTTATTTTTTAAAAATATTAAAAATAAAAAATAAAAATAAAATTTTTGATGGATAGTATTAATATACAAGGAGTATATGACTCTCGCTCATTTGAGTAGATCATAAGATCTTATACTCCTCCATACAACTTTATATTTTCCTAACAATCAAATGGACAATTACGTTTTCATTTTCACGTAAAAATTATTCCGTGAAAAACTCTGAAACTATTTTATATGCAACCGAATGGACTCTAAATATAATGGAGAATCGAAACGAGTACGTATAGCTCATTCAAACCCTCGAGCAAACAACAGAATATGCTCATGCGGGATCTTATTAAACAGGTTTCATCCCGTGCAGCCTAGCACAGGTATATATGAGTGATATCTACAGGGGTTATGTATAGGGGCGGCGGACCTATGATTAAATATAATTGGAGAATCGAAATAAGATATATAAAATAAAATATCTTAAAATAGAAACGGGTTAAATTATAAATTATTAAGAATTCGTCAAAAATTAATTTATTAAAAATATAAAAACAGTCAAACATATGCCCCCCCCCCCCCAACGTGGGTCTGCCCGTGAGGCTATGCCTGCCGGATCGAGAATATATAACTATCGAAATTTAATGGTTAATTTGGTGCATAAATTAACGTGTGCCCCATGGCAATTAACTTAAAAATTGATTAAAGAGCAGTGACCATTTCAAAGGATGGCGCATGACCGGGTGTGGTTATCTTCCAGGTTACGCCTTTCGATCGCCATCTATAAATTAGCCTCCACTTACGTTCGGGCAATTAGCATCCAACCTACACTTAGAATCTCCAAAGCTGTCCAGCCGACCTAAGGAGATGGCTTCTTACGCGCTTCTGTTTGCCATCCTCGCCCTTGCCTCCTCCCAGGCTATTGCTGGCGACCCAAGTCCGTTGCAGGACTTCTGTGTTGCAGACAACACCTCCAACGGTACCAAGCAGGACTTCTCATGCAAGATCTTGATATGATTTGTTAGAGGTTATTCGATCACAATATTACTGAATCTGATCAATCCTTTTACATGCAGTGTTCGTGAATGGTGTCGTCTGTAAGAACCCAAAGCTTGTGAAGGCCGAGGATTTCTTCTACAAAGGCCTCGACGAGCCCGGCAACACAAGCAACCCACTTGGCTCTAAGGTGACACCAGTTAACGTTGCACAACTCGCAGGCCTCAACACGTTGGGCATCTCTCTCGCCCGCATCGACTTCGCACCAAATGGACTCAACCCTCCACACACCCACCCCAGGGCCACTGAGATACTCACCGTCTTGGAGGGCACTCTCTACGTGGGCTTCGTCGCCTCCAACTCCAACGACGGCAACAAGCTCTTCACCAAGGTCCTCAACAAGGGTGACGTGTTCGTCTTCCCCGTCGGCCTCATCCACTTCCAGTTTAACATCGGGCATACCAACGTCGTGGCCATCGCTGCTCTGAGCAGCCAGAACCCCGGTGTGATCACTATTGCGAACGCTGTCTTCGGATCGAAGCCTCCTATCTCTGACTACGTGCTTGCCAAGGCCTTCCAAGTAGACAAGAAGGTCATCGACTACCTCCAGTCCCAATTCTGGATGGACAACAACTGACATTGATGGGCATTCTCATGTGAAGACTGTTCCCTTTATCGTATACCTGTTGTGTCGTACTTTGATGCGTTTGCTACCATGTGTGTGAATAAGCCAACAGATTACTGATCCTAGCTTGTTCGTTCTAGCAAGTATAATAAAGGCGTACTGAATAATATTAATCTTGTTCACCGGACTTATTTCTCTTGTTGCAAATTAAGAAAGCGCCGTTTCCACTCCGATCGAGATCTAGTAATTTGATTCCACGCATGCATCGACTGCGCCATCCTTAATTTCTCATATTTCTATATCTCCGAACACCACAAAGGGAATATTATCCATCTAGACGACAAATTAATTAACAAGACTACTAAGCAGTACTTCTTGACCGCGGCATGACATGGATATATATGATTAATTCAACCAAAGGGGCTTCTATGACAGAGATTTCTAATAATAATCACCAGCAAATTTTCTAGTGCATATGAACACAAATAATGAGGGAGAACTAAGAAGTTTGCTTGCGTTCCCTTGTTCACTGTTCAAGGTTTGAGTCCGATACCGTTAACTTACAACTAATTGTATGTTAAGATATAGTTTAATCTAGATCTCATGTCTGATGAATCATCGATTAAATTGATATAAAAGTACATATATAGATCCACTTAATTTTGAACTCTCACCGCAATTTAAGGCTATCGCATGAACTCAAACCTCACATTAAAATCTGAAGGCTAATATTAGAAAATATATTCTGAATGGATGCTCATTGACAAATTGGGGCCTCAGAAATGCGATTAATTACTGTTTCCGTTTTTGTGTATTGAGGGTAGTTAATTTATCCATCAGGACAGGAAAGTATGGGAGGGAGAGATCTAGAGGAAGATACGAAGTAAGAGAATGACATCATATTCTATCATCTTTGTAGAGTAATACTTTTTTTTTGTCGAAAAACTAATTCTATTATATTATCCTTGAAATTTTTCTTAGAAACCTTGCTTAGCTTCCAATGGAAGTTGAACCTCTAATCTCATTCTGATGTACACATTGAGCGTTAACAACTAGGGCATTCTTGAGTACTTGTAGAGTAATACTTCCTATATCTTACACACTTTAATATGATTGGTACACACCAAATAATAAGATTTTGAAAAATAAAATTTCTTCCATTTAAAATTTTTAAACATGGAAAACACGTATCATATTCAAATGAGGTATTTTTTTCCTCTTGCATTACAAGAATGTTGTGGATTAACTACTGACACAATCCATAGCTAATTCATAACTAAACAATTTAGCTTACGTACCGATTAACTATAGAATATATAGTTATGAATTGTGTTCATAGTTGAATTCTGGTTGCTAATTCAATTTAGCTACCGAATGGCTATAGAATAGCTATGAATTGAGTTCATAGTTGAATTCTGGTGGCTAATTCACGACATATAATTTTGTTAGCCAATTCTAACTAATTAGCTATGGATTGGTTGCCGATATTTCTGTAGCTAATTTATCGTTAATCAGTTATTGATTAATTATAGAAAATTTCATAATTTATTTGTAGTTAAATTTATCAACAGATTAACTATAAAATTATTCATAATTAATCTACTGCTAATTAATTATAGATTAGCAATAGAGATATCACAACTAATCTGTAGCTAATTAAGTAACTACCGATGTTCTGCCTGCGGAAATATCTAATTAAAACTTTCAATCTCATACTTAACCATATAGAGACATCGAAGATATATAATAGGTGTATCGATCCTTTAGAACAAATATTATTTCTTTGAAAGTGTAACAACTATGATTTAATATAGTTCCACGGGGAAATTTCAAAGTGCGCGTGTCCAATAATCATAAAGTTTCCGAGGAAGATGTCTCACTTGACTTGACTTGAAGAAACGAAGGATGATACAAATTAAGATCTGGTTGTCTACACTGGGATCATGCTGACGAACTTGTAGACTTGTCTTTTAACTGCTCAAAAAGACCAAATCATGAAACTGCTGATGCAGAACCCTAGAATATAATTCATCTTGCCCGTTAGCGACCCCTTCGTTTGTTCACTAACTTTAACGTTACTTCCATGTAATTAAAGGTAGTTAATCGATGTGACACCGGAGTTCTTGTTTAAACTACAAGTCTAGGATTTGTTAAGATGGAAGCAGTTGGGAAGGAAGAAACGTCGTTAGTCAACAATTGTCTATAAATCCAACCTATATCTAAACTGGATATTGCTAACAACTCCGAGACTATGGATCCTTCTACAGGTGTCTTATGGGGACAAATTATAAACATATGTCCTAATTAAGAAATGGTGGCATATGCTAGATTCTGTACTGAGGAACCTGCCGCCACCAGCTGGCCATCGATTAATTGCTTAGAGAGACCAAGTTAATCGGCTGATTCAGAACCAATAACTGGATCACTCAGCCTGCAGGATTGGTGAAGGAAAAAACTTATTGCGCTTGTATAAGTGTACCTCTCATAACTCCCTATATATATATATTGATCAAAGTATTAGTGATACATTAGTATCAATCTAACAAAGAGTATGGGAAGTACACTTATTTCATTTTTGTAAGTGTAATAATTATTTCTCGATCGGTTTAGCGAAGTCACGTTCGGTGGTATAAATTGTGTATCACCTTCATAACAGTCCCCAGTACTGTCTCCTTTGCCTCCACTAAAGGTTTGGATCGAAGAAAGTTGATCTGCTGAAACGTTGTCAGGAAGGAACCTCCAACTCACTATCTCTTAGATGCATACAAACTTGAAGATAGACGAGGTTCCATGTTGGGTAGGGTGTTAATAGCTATGATCTATATTGTACGAAGGATGAAAAGTTTTAGTGATCAACAATTGGCAGTAGGTATTATTGCTGCTTGAGCGAACAGGGTCGGCCGAGGCCGAGAATATCAAGAGGACCCAAGAGACAAAGCGCAGATCGCCGACGTGAAGAACGAGATCCGACCTGCATAAATCATGAGGCACCTCGGTGGTCGAGCACTCCGACGATCAAGTCAGCAAACTAAAGATTCATGCAAGGGAGTTAAGTGTTCAGAATAGCATATCCCCTTTGAGGGGGATGCCTTTACCATTTATAAGGACTTAGTGGTGTGATCCTCCGGGGGCAGAAAAGGGACGTGCCCTCCTTTCATGCCTCAATCCTCGCTAGGTGGAGTTGCGGAAGGCAAGTACGGCCCTTGCAGCGCGCCTTCCAGCTAGGATCCTGGAGGCTTGCCGTTGTGGGGGTTCCCTTTTATGGGCACGCGACAGTTGGGGCGTGTGTGGTCGCAATCCCCGGGATCAATCCCGTGATGACGGGCGAATCTGACCTAGCACCAACCGGATATGCCCAGATCACGCGCCCTACCTTGCGGATCTCTTTAGAGGGCGACAAGGAGCGAAGTCAATAAGCCGAGGGCCTTGTTCAGGCCAGCATAGATACCAGGTCGTCGACTTGTCGCCAAGGTCGGTTGATCATGAACCGTACGAGGTATATATTCGAACAGTGGCAGGACGACGACCAATTCGACAAACGATGGAGGTTTATCTGGGATTTTGTTGAAAAATAACATAGTTTAAAAATTAATTAGGTGAAATGCATCTTAAAATTTTTAATTTACAATATAGCACAGTTTTGACCCGTCAACGACGATCTTTTAAAATAAATTATAAAAAAATAGAAATCGGCCATCCCATGATCGATTAGATAAATTGGTCGTGCAATGACTGATTTTCTTACCGAGAAATCAAATTGATTTGTTTAGAGTTTTTTAGAAATTTATTTTTATATTTAAACAATGTCCAATCAATATGAAATTTTAAACACAAGTTAATTGAAATATGATAAATTTTATGGTGATTTTAATTTATTTTTTTGGAATAAAATTTTGTCGAGTAAAAATTACTCTAAAAATTAATAAATAAAATTAATCTCAATATTTGTGCACCAATAACTCTCGATATTATCAAATCTAGAACCAACATATTTTTTTTTAAATTATGATGATTTTATATTTCAATTTTCGTCACTAAATCAAAAGTAGTCATATTTTATGTAAATAATCATGTCCCAGATAACAATTATTGTCACGTTTGGCAGTGTAGTAGTTTTTTTCTCCCTTATTTTTTTCCCGTCTTATGTTTTTAAAGTTTTATCACGTCGCGAGTGCCACTGTTGGATGTATCCGAATAGTCTGATTATTGATTACGTATTTTAAATATAAAAATGGTATTTGTTAGGAAATTGGTTGTTGCTGCAATAGAATATCCTTTTTTCCTTCATATTTATAGTTTTTCATATTTCCCCTCTTGAGATATATATAGAATCCAAGGAATTATTTGATGCATGCCATTTATAGCACAGGAACAATAGGCCTAACTTTTAGTGCAGTAATTAAAATCACTTATAAAATTGCAATTCAGAACTAAATCTCCGAGGCCATCTGATATGTGGTTTATCATCAATTATTGTTCTATTAACTTTTAAGACTTTATTTTGCCGACATAAAGTTCGTGAATAGACATCGTCTGTTTTATGTATGCAAACTTCTAGTGGATGATAACTTGAGGTCTTCTACTTCCTAATATCTGAAAACTTTTAATATTCTCCGTACCCTAACGCAGCCTCGCGGATGCTTCATATTTCCTAAACAACTACTCCCCGTTATCTCCGTACTATCTTTAGTACCCGCACTATACAAACTTTTCGTTTAAAAAAGTTGATGATACGTGGAATTTCAATATGTCCCCAAGAGATATTGTTATTTAAAAAAAATGATTCTCTTAGAAAAATAAAAAGAGTGGATGTTGTTTATAAATACACTCTTACTTTTACTGCATTTACTAAGTGACTAAATTATACTCCTACATAATCTCTTTTATTAGGATAAAGATTTGTGGTCATAAGACGATTGGGTAGGGATATAGCCCACTACTAGAAAACACAGTTGTACCTACGACCAAAAACGTTAGTAATGCGGCAAATATCGTAGGTATATGTGTATACCTACGACATTTCCTACGGCTTCGGTCGTAGGTAAAGTACATGTTGGTAATACTATTACCTACGACAAAGTCGTAGGTAAAGTACATGTACTTTACCTACAACTTTTAATGTCGTAGGATTTGTTTACCTACAGAATGAAATGTCGTAGGTTATTTATACCTACAACGTTAAATGTCGTAGGATTTTGTACCTGAATTAAAAATGTCACCTTTTTTTCTTCCCCATATTCTTACATATACATTCATTCACCTGTCTTTCCTCGATCCCCCATATTCTTACATATACATTCATAACAACCACTTGTTCATCATCCATACATTCACATTCACATCATCTCATTCATTCATACACTTTATCAACATAGCCACATTCATTCATACACTTTATCAGCATAGCCACATTCATTCATACAAACACATATTGTGGTCATTCACAACACTTTTCATATTAATGTCAAATATACATCCACAACATCTATTTGTCTAAAATTATACCAAAGTGTTTCCAAAGTGTTTACAAAATGATATATAGTGCTAAACAAAAGTTGATCTGTTCTGGTCAAGCTGGAGAAACTGGGCAGCATGAATCCATTTGCCACGTTATACTCACAACCAAGTGAAGAAAAGATATCCAGAAGTAAAAATACCATCCTGAAAAATATTTTCAATAGCTTGTGAGAAAAAAAACACAAATCAGCAGCATGTGTATAATGTACAATCGAAAAAATATTTGCAGTACTTCAATTACTATAATATAGAAGAACAGAACAAAATCAAGTTGTCACAGGTACATCCACAAGAGAACAAAGTCTACTCACTTCTTTCCATATCTAAGTTGCTCTCTGGCTGTTGATTCAAGAACTCAAATAGCTTGTCTACAAAACCAAATTGAGTTTTGAGTTAACATTTAGCAACCAATCTGGATATATATGCCACAAAAGATATGTACAATGACAAAATATATTAAAAACTAAGCATGGGCATAATTATGAAAAGTATTATGTTTTAGCATTTTGTTCTTTGTTCAGACTTCTATAAAGAGCTAAAAACTGAATAGAGACAAAGACCATCAACTCAACTGGCACCATGCAGATCTGAAATTAAAAAGAAACCTCAAACATGAATAGAATAACCCAAACAGGAACAAATATAAAAGATTAGTTGTGCACCTTTCTTAACTGCATTAAGCTGCCAAACCTTTGCAATGAAAACAGAGAGGAGTGGAGTCACAAAGATAAAGACACCTAGCTTTTCCTGTTACATAAGCGTACAAAAGAGAGAGAAAAGATGGTTATGGGGTGAGACGGTAGCTAATAATGCTACCAGTGGGCTTCATCAAATGCAGATCTTGTTTTTACTTCAAAAGAAAACACCCCCTAAGAACCAGTTTAGAAAAAAAGAATACTTACTAATAAAAGAAAATGCTATGAGAGCAAAAGATTATACCCCTCCTAGAACCAACTGCTTGCCTCCACTGCCTATGCACATAAGGAACCAACTGCTTAACTTAAAGTAATTAATTAACAAGAAATATCTTCAAGTATTAAAAGGACCAGAAAGTATGCAAAAACAATGGGTGCCTACTACAAGGGCAGGTCTCATTGAAGGCAGAAAAAAACGGATGAACAATTAGTTGGTAATATATTTATGCATAACTGTCAATTTTGATTCAACAATAATGAACCAAGGTGGGCAGAGTAGTTTTTGGTTTGACTTGACCCATTTCCACACCTAAACACAATTTACTATTTTATACAAAGCTACAACAAGATAATTTCCTAGACTTGAAAAAAAATGTTTAACCAACCTTGATATAGAACATGTATTTAGAAGTGTCACCATCCTGGAAGCAAGTATTGTGTAACTGTTAGTCAATTTTGTGGTTCCCTCCCTGCATGTCCAACAATGTAGTCAATTATCCAAAAGCATATTAAAACTAAATCTCAAGGACCACATTGATGTTGTCTTCAAAGCAGAGGCACAGAGAAGATACTGGAAGAAGTTGACATTGTAAGTGATTGCCTAAACTGGATTAAGTACAAAGGGCTACCTTGCAACTTTTTCTATGTAACGAGTAATGGCCATAATGCATAAAAGTACAATTTGTAAAGCCAAAAAGTGCCTGAAAGCACATAACTCCCCAAATTTTGTCAGGGATACAGTAGAAGTTGTAAGTTTTAGAAGTTGACAGATAAATCTTGTTCCATAAGGAAAGGCATCATTTCAACCAAAAAAAGGCCTGGCTCAATCAATATTGCCTACTCTAAATCATATATCCTGTAATTGTTAAAGTTGACGTTGGATCATTTCAAACTGGATTCTATCTTGTTCTGCATTTTGTCCCTTGAACAAATAAGAACAAAAGATGAAAGAGGGCAAATTATAAAACTCCAAGAACCCAAATAATGGGGCTCTAGCAACACAGATCGCTCCTCAAAATCTCCTCAACCACGTGGATAAATAGAGAAGCACTACTATTGATCATCTGGGTTCGAGATCTGAAGCATTGTTAAATCTTAACAGGTGAAGAAAAAACATATAAAACTAGAACGAAACTGGGCGTACATTAAAGGTGGGGTCTGAAATTTAAAAAAAAAAAAGCAAAAGAGGCTAAATAGCACATTAGGATTATCAAGGATGGCAATCTGAAATTGATGCAAGAGATCTGAATGATGATCTCGTCTAAATAGCACAGTAGGATTATCAAGGATTCATATCCATGTTGACAAAGAAAAAGCAAAAGAGGCTACCTGTCTTCCTTATCATGTTTCCACAAAATTTTCATGTTTTATTCTTCCCTCTATCTCATATTCCCCGTTTTTAATGCAACACTGAGATTGAATTTTTTGAAGAAAATGAGCTTACCTAGAAGAGAGACAGCAGCTCCAGCCTCCCTACTTTACCTGGCAACACAAAATAGAAACATGACTTCTCCTCCTCTTTTTTTTTTCTGTTGAGGGATACATGTGTTTAAGAAGAGAAGGGGAAAATTAGGAGAAAATGAAGAAATATAAAAAAGAAACTATAACAGAAAGCTACAGAGTGGAAGGAAGATCCTAAAGCATAAGGCAACCAACTTTTTGATCGTCCTATGAATTGATTACATTGGCTTCCTGTGTAAAATTATTCTTGATGGCTAGTGAGAGAAACAAGAGACAAATATAAGTGCAAACACAAGCAACTCAGAAGTAGGTATTTTCAATGTGAAAACACTCATCTCTTCATAAGCAATTGACTAAAAGCAAAGGAGTGAAAAAGTTAGACCAAAATTCCTTCAGAAGCATAGGGACCTTGTGAACTGCAGAATCTTTAAGCCTCTCCCTTTCTTTATCCCTCTCCCTGTCACGGTCTCTGTCTTTCTCCCTCTCAATTTCCTGATCTCTTTCCTTTTCTTTGTTTTCTACCTTCACTTCCCGATCTCTTTAATGCAGATGCTACATACTTTTACTAAAAACTCCAGCCAAAAATCCATCTGCAGAAAAAGAACCATCTTAGCAGATAACTATCACGAACAGAATTAATACTGGTGTTGTTGCACTGCAGAAAGAAATAACTTGATAAACTTACCTATGTTTTCGCAATGCGCCAAAAATTCATTAAACCCATCCATAAGATCAGCCAAGAATATCACCTACCTGAAAGGAACACAAGTAGACAGTTAACAAGTATTATGCAAGTAAAATATTCTCGATCAGAAGAAAAGAACACCTGCATATACATACATGTGAAGAACAATTTGCAAGACATGCAAAATTATCCAGAAAGGATAACCATAGCATGAGTTTAAAAAAAATAACACACAAGAATACAACACTCAACCTGCTGCACTAAACAGACTAAATTCAATGGGAAAGTGAACACCATTTCAGGGTTAAATAAAAGAATTACTTAAACATTCATACCTGTTGTTGTTGGTTTCTTCTTTGCTGTGTGCAAGAAGCTGGCCGAGTTGGGTTACAAGAGAAGCGCACCAGGGAAGGCCGCGCCGGCCGTCAGGACGACAAGAGCTACAAGTTCCATGGCCTTATGGGAGAGAGTCCATCGCCAGACCTGAGTGTGTCTGCTGGGTAGGCATTCCATCGAACAGTTGCTGATCAGTACAACTCTTGTTGCTGATGTTTGTCCACGCTGAGTGCCAGTGATTACAGGATCACCACATTTGGTGAGAACTGGCCGCCCTTGCACATACAGAGCTTCTTTCAATAGAACCTAGAGGAAATCGTCCTTGTGCATGAATCTGAAGAGGAGGTGGCGGTTCTCCAAAGCGCTGATGAAAAATCCCTGCAAGAAGGTGAAACGTTGGGTCAAGGGCGATCTGATCTCCTGGAATGGGGGTCGACCCAGGGGAGTACGAGCTATGATAGCATACTCCAAGGAAGAGCAGGAAATGTTGATTTCATCGTTGGTGAAGAAGACTGCAGGCGCCCCCCGGTCAGTTTGTGGAGGGGGGTGGATGGACAGGGGAAGCACTTCCGGCTTGAGGGCTCCCAGCATAGCTTCTGCAAATGATTTGGGTACCACGGCAGGTGGGGTTGCAGCTCCAGTCGGAGGCCCACTAGATGCGGGGTTGCCCCCTTGAGCAGGAACGATCTAGGGGAGAACGCCAGCAGCTGCAGATCCGGTCCTTTGAGCAGAAAGGGCGCCTAGGGTTGCTGGAGCTAGAACGCCAGCAGCTGCAGATCCGGTCCTTTGAGCAGGAAGGGCCTAGGGTTGTTGGAGCCAGAACGCCAGCAGCTGCATGCCCGATCGGTGGATCTGGCCCTCTTGAGGGGGATTCACGTCCTGGGGCAGGGAGAGGACCAGTTGAGGGAACTAGGGCAGGCCACGGTCCAGCAGCAACAGAAGAAGCGGCCCAGGTTGGGACAACAGCTACAGGAGCTCCCGGGGCGGGGATCTGCTCATGCACGATTACACGAGCGGAGACGCGGGGATCGCACCGGCAGAGGAGGGAGACCTGGTATGTGGAGAGAGAGAGAGAGAGAGAGAGAGGAGGAGGGAGGTGAGCCAGCGAGATTTTTGTTTGGTTATGGCACCTTCTGGGCATCATACGAGTAATAATAAGGGCAGCGGGTGAGGGCGACGTCCGGCGAGACGGACGAAGCTGCGACGGCAAATGGCACCACACACAGACTCTTCGCTCCCTCTTCCTCGGCGATGATGAGCCAACGATGACGGATTAGGGCAGAGGAGGGAGAAAGGAAAATGGAAAAGGTGAAGGCGAGGGATTTTGAGACAGAAAGGGGGGAAAAGGGAAAAGGGGAAAAGGGTTTCGGGAGGGAAAAGAATAAAAAAATAAAAAATAAGGTTTATACCTACTATAACATATATTGTGTAGGTATATTTTTTATCAGGCGTAGGTATATCCTTGTAGTACCTACAACTATCAAACACGTAGGTATATAGTGTAGGTACAAGTAGTTTTCTAGTAGTGGCCCCTTGTTTAATTTTCACAAACAATATCAATGATAATGTATGAAATTTTATCGCACTTGTCCCTCGAGAGATACTATGCTTATTTGAAATTTTAATTTTTTTGGGAGAAAAGAAGTAATTTTTTCTTATAATTACACACTTATTTTTATTTTATATGCTTCTATAGAAGTCCAAGATTTGTTCAGATGGAAGCAGTTGGGAAGGGGAAAAAAGAAAAAAATCCTAGTTTTCCAACTTGTCTATACAGAGACTAAATCCAACCCAAATCTGAACAGGTAATTAACAACTCGGCCGAGACTATGGATACTTCTACAGGTGTCTTATGGGGACAAATAACGGGGTCCTAAGAAATCGACGCATATTCTAGCTTATGTGACGAACTTGCCGACACTTGGTCATCAACTAATTGCCTAGAGACCAAGCCAATTGGCTGATTCAGAACCAAAGAATGGACTGGACTCAGCAAGCTAGGATTGGCGAAGGAGAGAAAAGATGTCACGTTCCTAATTGGTGGTATAAAATATAGGTATCACTATCTATCATAACACGCCCCACTGTTTCCTGTGCCTTCACCTAAAAGGTTGGAAAAAATTAATTTCTTCTAAACGTTGTCAGCAAGGCACTTCCAACTCATTGGCTTTTCCATGCATACAGACTACTTGAAGATAGCGGAGGTTGCATGTTTGGGTTAGGTGTAAACAGCGGTAGTAGGTATAGTTGAACAGTGGCAGCAGGACGACGACCAGTTCGACAAAGGATGGCGATCTATCTTCAGGTTAGGTCATCCTGCCAGTGTATAAATAGCTAGCCACCACCCTTCGCTAATTTCAGCAAGACTCAACTAGACTTCACAGAGACTAAGAGAGAGAGATCTGAGAGGAAAAATTTGTAAGATGGCTTCTTACGCTCTTGTGTTTGCCATCCTCGCCCTCGCCTCCTCCCAGGCATTTGCTGGTGACCCGAGCCCATTGCAGGACTTTTGTGTTGCAGACAACACCTCTAATGGTACTGAGAGCTGGACCTTTCTCGCATGCACCATCTCTCTCTTATATACTAGCTCCAATGTGGTTACTGAGGTGTACATATAATACTAATTATCTAGGGTTCCACTGTTTTTACATGCAGTGTTCGTGAATGGTTTCGTCTGCAAGGACCCAAAGCTTGTGAAAGCAGAGGATTTCTTCTACAAAGGCCTCGACATGCCCGGCAACACAAGCAACCCACTTGGCTCTAAGGTGACACCGGTTACCATTGTACAACTCGCAGGACTCAACACGCTGGGCATCTCTCTCGTCCGCATCGACTTCGCACCAAACGGACTCAACCCTCCACACACTCACCCCAGGGCCACCGAGATACTCACCGTCTTGGAGGGAACTCTCTACGTGGGCTTCGTCGCCTCCAACTCCGACGCCGGCAACAAGCTCTTCACCAAGGTCCTCAACAAGGGCGACGTGTTCGTCTTCCCCGTCGGCCTCATCCACTTCCAGTTTAACATCGGACACACCAACGTCGTGGCCATCGCAGCTCTGAGCAGCCAAAACCCCGGTGTGATCACCATCGCGAACGCCGTCTTCGGATCGAAGCCTCCCATCTCGGACTACGTGCTTGCCAAGGCCTTCCAAGTGGACAAGAAGGTCATCGACTACCTCCAATCCCAGTTCTGGATGGACAACAACTAATTAAGAAGGGGACGTATAAATATATTGTTGGGAATCCACTTCCCGCGGGTTGCTATAATTAAGAGACGTCGGTCTATGCAAATAGGAGAGCAGGTTGTCCGTTGTACGTTCTCTTGTGTTACGTTAAAAATAAAGAGTGTTGTTCTATTCGCCCCCCTTTCCTACAAAGTGGGTCGATCTCGTTATGTTTGTCATGTCCTTATTTTTTGCAAGTAATTTAAGATGGTTACAAATAAGTACTATGGGTGAAGAAAATGTGGTGAAAGATAGATAATATTGCATTATAGTATTTCTACTTATCTAGTGCATGCCATGTTTTAGTCCACGTAGTTAAGAAAGTTACGAAAAGGGCATCTCTCTCTCTCTCTGCGCCCCCCTCCCGCACCCCAAAAGTAACTTAGCCAAGCCTATTTAACGTTATAATTAGGAAAAGCTATTAGCTTAAGTAAATTAATTTCCACGGTTATGCATTGTATCCGTCTGAAAGAGCCACAAAAGAAAATTCTAAATCTTTGTAGAGGGAATTTTCATATAGTTCTTGTGTTTAAAGTGTCAAAAAGGATTCAATATAATACGAGTCCGTGGAATTTCCGGTGAGAAATTCAGTACTAGCTAGTTAGTTTTGCCAAGATTTGAATTTTCCTATAGAGGAAATTTTACGTTCATGAATTTAAACTGTGTCCTCACTTGTAAGTGACTTGCGTAAAACTCTATCTTCCACCCAAGTTCAATCTCATGTCTGAAGGAATTTGTAGTTAATGTATGGTTTAGTGGTAGTCTTCCTCCATGTACATGAGGAGGTTAAGAATTCAACTTTCATCAGCAGTAGGTCTACAAAAAATTGTAAGAAAATTTTTAAAGATGATGTTAAGCTAACTCCCACCGAATGATTTAATAGGATAATATTTCAATAATAAAAAAAAATGTTAACCTCCCCCCGCCCTTCTTATAAATGCCTTCCTTTAGAAGTGTTAGATCTAGCTAGAAAATGTACACAAGAATTTTGAAAACATTTTATCAAATAAAAACGTTATTAAATATAAATATAATAACGAAAATATTATCAAATAAAAACTCAGCCTTACCTAACACCTACAATTACAATAAAGAGTTTTCGGCAATAACCATATTTGTCACGTGAAAAATGATAAATATGTTTTTCTTACTAAAATATTATAAAATATGTCACTCTTAAATGGAAAAGCTATACTTCCCATCTATTTAATTAACCATGGGTTTGACTAACCTATAAATATGTCGCTTCCCGCCGTTCTACCGGTTGCTTCGTCTGCGACTTGCGGACTCAGTTTTCTCAGACAGTTCCATCATCCTATTGGTTGTGAGAAGGGATCCAATACCGTCAGATGCGGATATTTTGCATCCTCTGGATAAACAAATAAATCGGATAATTTGGGGGAGAGATAAGTGAAGGCTAAGAAAAGGAATTGTGAGGTCTTCTTGAGTGGTCCATCAGGTTTGACTTCCAATTAGAGTCCCTATATGAGGGGAAGTTTCACAAATTAATTTGACGGTTGAGATCTTATCACATGACATGATTGCTATTAGGCAACATTAGCAAGTAGTTTCCAACCACATGGAGACACAAACTCAAATGTATAAGGCAATGATGGACCATCTCTTTCCATCTTCAGATTCAACAACTGATCATCCCAGTGATCATTCTAAGAAGCACAAATAGTTTAATATCTTTTGTTTTTCCTACCCCCTCCCTCCTTTTTGATGTTGTCAAAGGAGGAGAAATATACTACATCTTTGTAATGAAAGTGTTGCTTAATGAAATTTTCTTTTTGCTTTTGCTTGCTATGTGTGATCGATGTGCATAAATGTATGACTACATGAACATGTCATATTCATCTTGATAGGGTATTAAGTCAAGAATTGTCAGGTTCAAGTCTTAATATACTGAAAAAGTAAAACTTCACAAAGAATTTGAATCACTTAACAAAACCTTACAAAGAATCGATTCAGGACAACTTGACAACAAGAAAAACAAGTCTCACTTAAGTCTCATGTTGTCCCCGAGGAAATGAGAAATCAAGGAAGGGGTTGAATTGATTTTACTAATATTTAACACACTTTAGCAAAAATTCATTTCGCACAATTTTCTTAAAGTAATTCAGAAAAAAACACTTATGTAGAACTGAAATCAATTTCCAAGCAAGTTCGGATGGTAATTTAGAACACTTTGTGATCAAATGGAACACCCAGATGTGAATTATGAGTATGTCATGATGAATAGAATAGAGAGAACAATGAACAAACTATAGGGAGATACAGAATTTTTTAGGTGGTTCAGAGTGCACCCATGTGTGTCATACATTCATCCCTCATGATGAGTGAAGATTAACCATACACGTACTATCAAGAACTTGATACAAACCACGCACAAACTAGAGTATGCCAACTCCACTTAGCACCGCTGTGCCAAGAATACACACACAACATATTGAGCACAGTTAATTTATCTGTCAAGAAGGGAAGGGAAAGTATGGGAGGGAGAGAGAGGACGATGTGAATAATTAGAAATGGCATCATATTCTATCATACTTGTGTTTTTTTAATCTATTATATTATCCTTGAAAATTTTCTTGTAAATCTTGATTTCAGTGGAAGTTGAACCTCTAATCTCATCCTTTCATTAAAAAAATTAAATATGGGAAGCACATCTTATTCAAATGGGGTATTTAATTTCTTACCCTTAAAAACTTGCAATCTCAAGTGATTAACCATATAGAGGCACCCAAGATGATAGGTGTATCACGGTTCACAACAAATATTACTCCTTTGGAAAGTGTATCAACTATGATTTAATATAGTTCCACAGGGAAATTTCAATGTGCGTCCAATCATAACATTTCTGAGGAAGATGCATGTCTCAACTAGAAGAAACGAATTATGATACAAAGATCTGGGAGACTACAATGAGATCATGCTTACGACCTTGTAGATTGGTCTTCAACTGCTCAAAAAGGCCAAATCAAACAGCTGTTGCAGAACCCAAGAATTCATAACCTTGCGGACCCATTCGTTAATAATTAGTTCACCAACTTTCCATGTGAAGGTCGGATCGATGTGACACCCTGAAGCAGAGACCACATTCATATATAGTTAGTTAATTATAACATGCAAAATCCTCTGTCTTTCTAATAAATGTTGGAAAGAAAGGTCTATCAGAGATGGTGAGGACGAAATCATCAGACAGCTAGCTAGCTAGCTAGATTTATTCAAACTCTAGAACATGGTGGAAAAGTTCATGTCGAATCCTGATAATTAAACAAGTTTCATCTGGGACCGCAAGTGTACTGATGATGTATAAGCTGAAGGGAATAGGCAAAGGAATAATATTACAAAGGAAGATGCTGCTAATTTCACACAATTCTGTGGGTATAAATACAAACTGACCATCTATCTTGGTAAATGTTAAAATTTACAAGGTAATCATTTATATATGCGTTGGGATCACATAAAAAGAAAGGCAAACATCAAGATATAACCTTGAATAAACCGCATAACCATTTACCAATTACTTGCACGACCTATCCTGTTATAAGAATTTAAATCTCAGAGGCCATATATATGTGGTTTATTATCAATTGTTGTATTAACTTTTAGAACTTTATTTTGTAGATATAAATTATGCTTGTGAATAGACATCGTCTGTTTCATGTATGCAAACTTCTCGGGGATGATAACTTGAGCTTTTCGGCTTCCTAATATTAGCCAATTTCTAATATTCTGTATACCCTAACTCAGCTCACGGATGCTTCATATTTCCTAAACTACTACTCCCCATTATCTCCACTAGCTATATCTTTAGTAGAAAAAGTTACCAACACGATACAAGCTTTTTGTTTAAACAAGTCTAGGATTTGTTCAGATGGAAGGAGTTGGGAAGGAAGAAATCTAGTTTGTCAACTTGTCTATGTATAGACTAAATCCAACCTATACCTATATCTAAACAGGATATTGCTACCAACTTCGGGACTATATATGGATCCTTCTAGATCTATAGGAGTCTTTATGGGGACAAATAAAGAGGGTCTTAAGAAAGGGAAATGGTTTTGTAACACCATTTCCAGACACTAAAGTGATATTACTAATAAAAATGTCATATCAACAACTGTCAGGAGAAAATCAAAAAGACATCATAAATGAGGGGTTGTGATGCATTTTGATTGGTGTTTTTAAAAGATGTGGCTATCAAGTACACATATATGTTATACCAAACCATTTTCCCCGACAAATTAATGGTAGCATGTACTAGGTTATGTGATGAACTTACCGGCACATGGTCATCAATTAATTGCTTAGAGAGACCAAGTCAATTGGCTAATTCAAAATCAATAACTGGAGTATTCAAAGAGTGGTAATTAAGAGAGTGGTTTAACAGTAGTAGTCTTTTATGTATATTAAGAAGAGGTCAAAGATTTAACTCACACCAATAAAAACAAATTTAAAAAAAAAAAAGATATTGTTAAGGATTCAACTTCTATACGATGATATAATAGATTAATATTTTAATAAATTAAAAAAAGAACCAATAAATATTGGACGCATCAAAGATGGGTGAAGGAGAAATATTTATTGCGCTCGTAAAAATGCAATAAAAGCATTTCCTATATACAACTCTCCATTGATCAATGGTGCACTGTAACCATGAGAAGTGCATTTATTTCATTTTTACAAGTTCAATAATTATTTTTCGGTGCGAAATCGCATTCCCTATATATTGGTGATATAAACTACGCGCGTAACACTGTTTCCTGCGCCTCCACCTAAAATGTTGGAAGAAAGTTCTGCTAAACGTTGTCAGCAAGGCACTTCCAACTCATGGGAAACACTTGTTGCAAACCGCCAGCATGGCGTTTTGCAACAAACTCACCCTCTCATTGGAGAGGGTGAGGTCATTGGGGGTGGGCCCCCCCTTGGGGTTGGGGGCACCCCCAATGGGGGCTTAGTTTGCATCCACCCTGGATGCAAACTAAGCCTCCGGTTTGCACCAAGAGGTGCTCCCAACTCATTGGCTTTTCCATGCATACAGACTACTAGAAGATAGCGGAGGACGTTCCATGTTTGGGTTAGGTGTAAACAGCGGTAGTAGGTATAGTTGAACAGTGGCAGCAGGACGGCGACCAGTTCGACAAAGGATGGCGATCTATCTTCTGGTTAGGTCATCCTGCCAGTGTATAAATAGCTAGCCACCACCCTTCTCTAATTTCAGCAAGACTCAGCTAGACTTCACAGAGACTAAGAGAGAGAGATCTGAGAGGAAACATTTGTAAGATGGCTTCTTACGCTCTTGTGTTTGCCATCCTCGCCCTCGCCTCCTCCCAGGCATTTGCTGGTGACCCGAGCCCATTGCAGGACTTTTGTGTTGCAGACAACACCTCTAACGGTACTGAGAGCTGGACCTTTCTCGCATGCACCATCTCTCTCTTATATACTAGCTCCATTGTGGTTACTGAGGTGTACATATAATACTAATTATCTAGGGTTCCACTGTTTTTACATGCAGTGTTCGTGAATGGTTTCGTCTGCAAGGACCCAAAGCTTGTGAAAGCAGAGGATTTCTTCTACAAAGGCCTCGACATGCCCGGCAACACATCCAACCCACTTGGCTCTAAGGTGACACCGGTTACCGTTGTACAACTCGCAGGACTCAACACGCTGGGCATCTCTCTCGTCCGCATCGACTTCGCACCAAACGGACTCAACCCTCCACACACTCACCCCAGGGCCACCGATCGAGATACTCACCGTCTTGGAGGGCACTCTCTACGTGGGCTTTGTCGCCTCCAACTCCGACGCCGGCAACAAGCTCTTCACCAAGGTCCTCAACAAGGGCGACGTGTTCGTCTTCCCCGTCGGCCTCATCCACTTCCAGTTTAACATCGGACACACCAACGTCGTGGCCATCGCAGCTCTGAGCAGCCAAAACCCCGGTGTGATCACCATCGCGAACGCCGTCTTCGGATCGAAGCCTCCCATCTCGGACTACGTGCTTGCCAAGGCCTTCCAAGTGGACAAGAAGGTCATCGACTACCTCCAATCCCAGTTCTGGATGGACAACAACTAATTAAGAAGGGGACGTATAAATATATTGTTGGGAATCCACTTCCCGCGGGCTGCTATAATTAAGAGACGTCGGTCTATGCAAATAAGGGAGCTGGTTGTCCGTTGTTCTCCCGTGTTACGTTAAAAATAAAAATAGTACTGTTGTTCTATTCGCCCCCTTTCCTACAAAGTGGGTCGATCTCGTTATGTTTCGTGTATCCTTACTTTTTGCAAGTAATTTAAGATGGCTACAAGTCAGTACTAAGGGTGAAGAAAATGTACGTGAAAGGTCGATATTGCATTATAGTATATATTTCTAGTTCTCTAGTGCACGCCCCACTTATTAAGTTATCTAATTATCTAGTGCCCACTACCGGTCGTCATCCCCGTTCTCTTCTTTGATGTCTTTTTTTTTGGGGATTGTTCATATTTGTAACCGAGATGTCTTTCTCCACAACTTAGTATACATCTTTATATTTAGCCCTCCGTCTTTTGTTTTTGTTTTTCAATTCTTAATAAAGTTGAAGATTAACAAAAAAAAGTACCAACTTTCTCACGGTATTGATTTTAATATTTGTTGTTTTAGATTTTTTTGGCATATTAACCCCTATATGATATATAATTCTTTATCTTCAAACAAATACCTACAATCTTCAGTATATTAAAAAAAACCCTTTCAAATCAATTTTCTTAATTCGAACCTAAGTCCATGTAGTTGAGAAACTTTCGAAAAGAGCATCTTTCATATATTATTGTTCCCTCTCTAAGAAAACAGCACATCTGATTATCATTAGACAACGGTATTATGAGAAGCTATTAGATTAAGTAAATTAATGTCCATGGGTATGCACTGTATCCGTCTGAAAAGATCACTGAAAGAAAATCCTAAATCTTTGTATAAGAAGGATATTTCATTCAGTAGTTCTTGCAGAGCGTCAAAAAGGAATGAGTTAATACAAGTCCCTAGGATTTCCCGGACAGTACTAGTTTTGTCAAGAATATTTGAATTTCTCTATAGAGGAAAATTTGTTTTTACGAATTTAAACTCTGTCTTCACTTGATCGTAAAACTGTCTTCCACGAAAGTAATTTGGACTCTCATCGCAATCTGATGTATGAAATAAACAAATAAATCTAATAATTTGGGGGAGAGAGAAGTGAGGGCTAAGAGAAGGTAAGAGCTTATTCACAAACACTTCCGCGTGGGCCACTATTATAAGACAAAGTTGAATCTCCATACCATAGCTTTCGCTCTTCTTGACAATGATATAGGAAGTGGATGCAAAAATTCTCGTGCATCTCTAAAAAAAATGTTTAGTACTTTTTAATTAGAAGGGTAACAAACGTGATAAAAATTATTTGACACATAATTCTATTAATTTAAAATCTGATAAGATATTTTTTCTTTTGAATAATAAGATTGTTTGTCAAACGATCCATTATTATCCTCCTTAAAAGGCACTAAATATTTCTCCTCTCAAAATAAGGATAAGTGCATACCAGTCTTCTTTTCATTGTCAAAAATTTGGGAGCGCCTCCCTCTCCCCCATTTTTTCCCCTAAAAATATATCCTACAAAACCTACCCGACCCGGCGACTGCCGCGCCTCCCTCTCCCCCATTTTTTCCCCCAAATCTTCTCAGCTCGAAATCCCCTCTTGGCTCCTGCGGCGCGGCGACCTGCTGTTGCAGACGCGGCGCAGCCCTGCCTCCTCCCTCCCCTCGTCATCTCGGCCGGCGGCTCCTCGGCGATGACCTGCGGCGGTAAGTGTCCGGCCCTCCCCCTCCTCCCCTCCGGCCTTCCCCCCTCCGGCCCTCCCCCCTCCGGTCATCCTCCCCCATCCGGCCCTCCCCTACAGCCCTCCCCCCCTCTGGCCCTCCCCTCTCCAGCCCTCCCCCCCTCCGGCCCTCCCCCCTCCAGTCATCCTCCCCCTCCAGCCCTCCCCCCTCCAGTCATCCTCCCCCTCCGGCCCTCCCCTCTGGCCCTCCCCTACAGTGGACAGCCTTCCCCCCTCCGGCCCTCCCCCCTCCAGTCATCCTCCCCCTCCGCCCCCCCCTCCGGCCCTCTCTTCTCCATCCCTCCCCCTCCTCCCCTCCGGCCCTCTCCTCTCCGTCCCTCCCCCTCCTCCCCTCCGGCCCTCCCCTCTGGCCCTCCCCTACAGCCCTCCCCCCCTCCGGCCCTCTCCTCTCCATCCCTCCCCCTCCTCCCCTCCGGCCCTGCCCCCCTCCGGCCCTCCCCTCTCCAGCCCTCCCCCTTCCCCCCTCCGGCCCTCCCCCCCTCCGGTCATCCTCCCCCATCCGGCCCTCCCCTACAGCCCTCCCCCCCTCTGGCCCTCCCCTCTCCAGCCCTCCCCCCCTCCGGCCCTCTCCCCTCCAGTCATCCTCCCCCTCCGGCCCTCCCCCCTCCAGTCATCCTCCCCCTCCGGCCCTCCCCTCTGGCCCTCCCCTACAGTGGACAGCCCTCCCCCCCTCCGGCCCTCCCCCCTCCGCCCCCCCCCCCTCCGGCCCTCTCCTCTCCATCCCTCCCCCTCCTCCCCTCCGGCCCTGCCCCCCTCCGGCCCTCCCCTCTCCAGCCCTCCCCCTCCTCCCCTCCGGCCCTGCCCCCTAAACCCTAAACAAGGATTCATGTTCTACAGTTCAATGGAAGTTGCATAGTTGGAAGTTTGTCTACCAGTACCAATTTTTTTTTTGCCATTCAGGTGATGAAGGTTTGTTGATCATTGAACCCTTGAAAAGCTGTGTTTTTGTAATGTGGAAGGGTAGTTTGTGACTGATGGCCAATGGAGCTAACAAATTTTGCATTAGGCTTTTTGTCATTCCAAGGAACCTTTTAGATTTTGCGTAATGGTAAAAGGCAATTTTTTTTACTTCTTCGCGTTCCAATTTAGGTTCCTTATTGCCGAAGCTTGACAATGATCAACGAAGAAGATTTGTAACTTGATGGTTATGGTGATGATTCAATAGTAGCTAATTGACTCCTTTAGTATTCTAGCATAAGAGGTGTATCTTATTTAGTTCTACCATGTGGGTCTATAGCATAAGATCTTAGGTTTTGTGGATGAACCCATGAAAGAATTCTTCGGGAGCTGTGGGAAAATAGATAAAAGTATCCAAGGCTGATGGATTATGGTACTTCCTCCTGCAACCCTGGCTTTTACTAACTTTCAGGTTTCACTTGGGATGCAGAATATCTTAGTAATGGCTGAAAAAGGTGTATTTCTCGGGATGTAGAATATAGCTTGAGCATGGGATGGGAATGTGGGTAGAACTGAGAGTATGTGTTTGGCGTTGGATGTTTCTTTTTGGGAGGACAAATGAATTTATTGTTACAAGCTTTTAGCAGGGAACGGCAGCCCACCACCGCCCCTCCCGGACTTGGACTGGAACAGCCTCTCGAGGCCCCTCCCGGACTTCCTCGGCTGTATGGCCAAGCTCGAGTACACCAAGTGAATGGGCATCATCGTAGTTGCAAGTGATTAGGATATGTATAATATTTGTTATGCATTTATATGTACAGTAAGTGATGATTATGTGTAGAATATGTGAAGAAGTGGCAAGTATATTTTTATATGATTGATCTATATACAGATGGTCAATTATTGGATAAAACATGTTTTTATATAAAAAGTTATGTTCATTATCATATGTTGGCTCATTTCTGGAAGTGATGGTTTAGGTATGAGCATTACATCCCACAACCAATGTAAACAATGTCAATGATAATTGGATATCAGGATAACGTAGAGAAAACATAAGATTTCGGTTCATGATAATAGCAGGGCTTCACGAATTAAATTCGCCCAAATGGATGAGCGGAATACAACGAAACCATAGGGCTTTTGAAGAGGTACATGAAGAGTAATTATTTCACGATGTTTGCTTGAGAGATTGCCTACCTTTTGGTGTTGACAAGAAAGGCTGGGGTTTGATGACGAAAACGGGAAGAAGAATGCTCATTGCTCCAGCCTTCTCCTCCAAGATCCTTCGTCCAGAACACCTCTCCTTCGTCTCCCAAGACTCCAGCCACGTTCTATGGGTGGTAGGGAAGAGATTTGGGTGTTTTGATAGCCTATAGAGTTCTAAGTCACCTAAAACTCTTTCTTTCTCATCCAACTCCGAAAATTGGCATTTATCTCCCACTTTCTCTTATTTATCTACCTAATAGAGTTGGGAAGGGTTCCAGTTTCGTGGGTAAAGGTTTAGGGTAAGTGTAGGACTCTTTTTAAGATAGATATGACTTATTTTAATAGTTAATTTGACCATTTTATATTTATTAATTAATTAGGTACGAATTTCACCTAATTACTTCTCCTCTCAAGATGGGCTATCACTAATTGGGCCCAATCTATTTGGTTTGGATTATTAGAGTAACCCATTAATAATTTAGCTTAATGGGTATTGCATTAATTCCCTTTTATTCCATGTGTTCTCCCTTTATTCTAATTAAATCAATTTATCTCATTTATTAAATAATAAAATTTTATTTTTCTTGACTTTAAAAATCAAGGGTGCTACAACGTGTGATAATGATTTTTCGACTTATTCATGAATCACGATAATAAGTCGCAAAACACTTTAAACTTGACTAATCTGATTTTTCTTGGCACAAATTTCTTTGTGAAACCTTTAGTAATAATGCTTGAGGTTGATTTATAATTTTTACGGAATTTTACGATGTGTTTTAGCACATACGATAATGATACGTATGTTTTAAATACTGTAATATTATGGAAATATTTATTTCCATTTATTCAAATTTTTATATAGTTAAAATTTCTGGGGTGCTACAGATGGATAGGAGGTATCCAACGGATAAGCTTCACCTGCTTAGTAGAGCACCAAGGAGAAAAAACAAAGTTGTGTAAAATCCGCCCCTCATGATAGCTAAGGTCAGCCTTGAAGTGAGTACTAGATAGAGAATGAGCAATGGCATACTTAATGTTCCCGATAATGCTCCCCATATTATTATGAGTACCCTCATACCTTCTCAACTTTTTTACTTGTAGTTGACATCAAAACGAGTTAAATCGTTGGATATGTATGGAAGTCATGTGGCCATCGGTATTGTCATGAGCACAGATCCAACGAAAATAGTGATGGGCAGGCCTATTGGCCAAGACTTTTGTAAAGTTGCTGTCTTATTGGTGAATAAACCTGACTCTCCACTATTTATCAAGGACCATAACAGGAAGACAATGAAGGATGCTATTGGAAGCCACATGTAGCGCCCCAGAAATTTAAAATATTAAGAAAATAGAAGTAATTTGGTTAAAATACCTTAGGGTTATTAATAAATTATGATAATTAGATGATAGACTTAAATAGTGGTAATGAACGTTATTCCAGTATCGTACCTCGAAGTGCGTGCCTCCACAGGGTGATACCGGAAAACGACATCGAAATAAAAATCCGAGAACATCATAATTTCCAGAAAAATGTGGAGAAATTAAATATGCAATTATCTGAATTTTTCGACGTACGGATTTTGAGATTAAGTCGACGCGACCATTTTCCGGGTGATTTTTCACCTACTGTAAACTAAATTCCAAAAATTAATTAAAAATCACCACAATTAGTAAAATTATCATATTAGTCTATGGTCAAAATTTCATGGCAATCAGGTATTGTTTGGATAGGTTTATCTAAGGAGCAATTGGTCACCTGATTTACGGGTGATTTACGTAATGGATTTTTTTGGGAATTTACTTGTGTGCCTACGTGTAAGGCTTAGGGAAGTGCAGCACCGCTACTAGAGATGGTAACACGTTAGTTACCTACGTGTAAGCATGAAATGGCTTGCATGGGCCACGTGCCTAGGTGAAAACCAAATGGTTTTTACCATGACACATTAGCCGTTATCGTGTCAATGTGCATGAAGACTTTGGGGGTTATAAATGTCCCTCATCTTGCTGCGAGAACATTTTTCCATCTGCTCCTACTGCTGCTGCAATCTGGTGATGCTTCTGAAATGTCATAGTGAGGGTATAGCAGAAGCATATGGTTCTTCTTCTTGTGCATTGTTCTTGTTCCAGCTACGTTTGGAGCCTTGCTGGAGTTATTTTTGCTTCCTGCGTGGATAGTTGCAGTTAGAGCCGATTGTTGTGTATTGTCACAACTTCAAACTGTCAAGATAATCAATTGTGCAAGTTTTCCCTTCTTATTTCTGTGGAACTTCTCACCAAAGAGAAACTTATTCTCTTTAGAAAGGTAGGATTCGATCCTCATCTCTCCTCTTCTAACTCATGTCCTTGAATAAACTTTAGAACCTACTGTTTGGATGTTCCAGTTTCTGTTCTAGTGTCATGAACCCCTCTAGCACTTTATGTGTGTTTTGTATTTCTATAGAAGCTACTCCTTGAGTTCACATAATCTCTGGTTGGAAAGGATATTCCTCCAGTAGCATGTGGTAGTAGGTTCCTAGCTATCCATGTGTAGGATTCATCTTCTTTTCCTTAATCCTGTTCTCCACACATGATAAATAACTCGTGTTGAGTAGCCAAGTTGATATAACTGTAATCCTACTAGTTTTCGTTTAGTTTTGATGAATATTCTTACGTTGGGGAGGAGAAGATACTTGTTCTACTTCCAGATCATCTCTTCTTCTTCTTCTTCTTCTTCCACCCTTGATCCTTGTATACGTTATAGAATTTTGATAGAAGTCACAATACCATTAGAACTTGTGACTAACCTCTGTTCAGATGTTTGGCACTTCATGCCTTGATTTATATCCATGAAACACTTGAGTTTTAGTATTTATCTTGTAGCAATCTTCCAATAAACTATTGCTATCAAGACCACACTTCCAACACTATACTATGTCTAGTTTCTAGCTAGACAAGCTTGAATTTCAAACCTCTCGTTTCATCTCACTTGTTCAGTTTATAAATCACTGTGAGAACTATAATTAGATTCTTCTATTTGATATATATCATGCCTTGATTCATAGGTTCCATGGTTGGAGGGTTTAGAGTAAATTCAAAGTCACTTCTGAGTAAGAAACAGGCGGCTGTCGACAGGCCCCTTACATCTGTCGACAGGCCAGCCTTTTCCTGAACTCTGGGATTTCTGGACTGTGTGGATCTGTCGACAGATCCATTGTTGCTGTCGACAGATACACACAGTCCAGCAAACTTGAGTTCTGTCTGTAGCCATCTGTCGACAGCCCCTTCTCACCTGTTGACAGCTATGACCCTGATTCGAATTTTAGCACTTTTTCATGTGCAAATCATTGCTTAAACTTCACCCTATTAGCCTACCAAGTTACCCTCATATTTACTTTGATATTTACTATCATTCTACTATAAAGATCACCCACTTTGGATACCTTACTCATTATTGAATTATCCTTGAAACCGTCAACTCCGAATGGTACTCCGTTGAGTCCATTCTCCCGTATTCGACAACTAAGTTTATATTACTTGATGACTTGAGAGTTCAAAGGCTTGAACACCTTGTGAGATATGATAAACTTATGATGATGACATTTATTGGGTCCTTGGACCCCACCTAACTGATATGCCTGTGCAAATAGGGCTGGTCCAGTCCTGGGAGGAGCACCCGAATTCATTACGGGCCGTACGGGAGTGATAAGGATACCGGGATGTTTGGCATTGCATCACTATTTCCTGATTATGATCATCATACTTCCTGTATTGTGTGAACTGATATATGAACCAATTCGTGAGCTATATACTTGAGCATGACCTGAGTTTTACTATCACTGTATCAAGCTACTATTATGAGATCTGGTATTGCTTCTTTGATATCCGTTCATCCTATTACCTGTCCTGTGTGAATATTTATATGACTCCGAACCTGAGCCTTAATATGAATTTCTGAGTATGCCTATGTTTTCATACTACTGTTATACATTCACTGACATGTTATCTTGGTTATCTGCCTGTTCTTGATACCATTCATGTTCTTACCTAAATTATCATGTGTTCCTGATCCTTTGATTTAAGGATTTGAATTCTACTGGGCTAGTTAGCTCACCCATCCTTCCCTTTTCAGGTAATCAAGATGAGGGAGAAGTGTAAAATGGGCTGTGTGCAGAGTGGACACCGATGACGAGTCAACCAACCATTTACTGCTTTAGTTGCGTACTTGTAAAGTGTTATGAGTAGTAGCTACTCATCCTTACTCCTCACTTAGTGTGTAATGAGGAGCTTTATGTAATAAGACTTCCGCAGACTGCGTTATAATGAATAAACATAAATGTTATTACTTTGTGCCTGTTTTCTGTCATTTCCCAATAAATAGCCTTTTATTAGGACGTGACAGATAAATTTGGTATCAGAGCCTTAGGTCGATAAACCTAGGGATAACCTGTGAGGATGGGTAGAAAGCCTGAGGTTAAGCTAGATAAGTATAGTTGGATATAGATTGTATTGAGTATGAAATGAAAATTTAGAGGATTCCTTCTTTCTTTCATTCTTGCTTCTTATTCCTACACAAGAACTTCATAATTAAAGTGTTTACCATGTATACACACTTGAAACAACCATAGTTGTGTTGTTCTATTTCTTGTAACCATGCTTTAGTTAAAGTTTATATTATGACTCAAGCATACTATGAAACTCATCCTATTAGAAGTAAGAAAATGTTGTCAATCATGTAAAGATTCATAGGAACACTTGGTAGAATTTCCTATGGTAGTTTTTCAAGATTCCTGGAAGTTTAGATCACACCTGTCGACAGCCAGCATTTACCTGTCGACAGGTAACATGCTTCCAGAACCCAGAAATACAAAACTGTCAGTAACTGTCGACAGATAGCCTTGATCTGTCGACAGATGTCCTTCACCTGTCGACAGCCGACTCTGGTCTGTCGACAGATACCCTCAGAACCAGAAAAACCTTGCTCTGTCTGTTGCTATCTGTCGACAGCCACTTCCAAGCTGTCGACAGACACCAGTCTGTGATGAACTGGTCCTTCTTCAGTCAGTCAGAAGAGTCATCAGGCACTCTGTAGAACTGAAACTCATACCTTATTTACATTCCATATCATTTAAGTAAATGTTATAATTTGATGTTTCATTTACTTAAGATATTACATGTAAATAAGGAAGTACCCCCCATTTGAATCCAATAAAAATATCAGAAAAATCATATCTCTTACCAATAAAAAGTCAACTCTCCCACCGAAGAAGAAAAACGTAATTTTTGCGATTCTATCAAAATAGCGTCTTTCTAATTTCTCACAATTTGGCCTACCTAAAAATTTCATAATTCAAGTAAACCTAGTAGAATGATAAAAATTCAAGGTCCGGTGAAAAATGATAAACACACATATGACTTCTCCAAGGAGCCCTCTCCTACTGAAGGAAAAGTCAAACCTGTTCATCCCTTAATTTACGTCACAATGACTTTTGCATTGATATGTTATTATATCCAACTCTAAACAAGAATTAGTAAATGAATTTCAATCGATCATATAGATTTCATGACTATCCTCGTGATTTATTCTTCCGTTAACTTTCCGATTTTCTTGGATTTTAAATTATTATACCACTGAGATAGATTATTTAATCATTATCTACATCCATTCCTTACTAAACCAAGTAAGACTCTTTAATAATTTAAATGTGTTTAACACTCACATAATTGATGAATCAAAATTTCAAGATTGTTTTAAATCTCACGAAGCTTATGGACAAGTAGTGATGTAAAATGTTATATATCATCTGATTGGTTAATGGAACTAGGGTGTTGTGAATCTAAAGCCTGTGCATGATGAAATTTACATGGTTTGATTATAGAAATTGATGTATGCCTTATTGAATATCTCAGATACTCTTCCAAGTTATCTATGGATGGAAGTGACATTAACTGGAAGAAGATGGAAAATTCAATGCATGACTTGACTCGAGTAATGAAAACAGTAGCCAAGAACAATAGTCATACTGGAACAAGTTTATTTAAGGATTTTCGAAGCCTGGACCCTCCGAGATTTGCAGGAAGTACGGATCCGGATGAAGCTGAGAACTGGTTGAAGGATATTGAGCGAATTTTTAAGATAATGAAATGTACAGAAGAAGAAAAAGTTTGTTTGACAACATTTCAGTTAGATCGGGATGCCCGAGCGTGGTGGGAAACTGTAGAGACAACCTTGGCAGATTCAACACAAGTTAGTTGGGAGGAATTCGTAGAATTATTTAATGACCAGTACTTTTCTGAAGTAATTCAAGAAAGGAAGGCGAATGAGTTTGCCAATTTGAAACAATTAAGGATGTCGGTATCGGAATATGAGGCACAATTTGCTCGATTGTCAAAGTATGCTCCGCATCTTATAGCTACGGAGAAATTAAAAGCCAAGAGGTTTATGAATGGGCTACGTCCCCAATTTATTATGCAGTTAACCCCTCACCTGATCACTACCTACTCAGAAATGGTTAAGAGAGCCTTAGCATTAGAGGCTGCAAATGACACTGTGGAAAAGATTAGAGGGAAATCTGGAGAAGGATCTTCTGATCATAAGAGAAAGTTTGAGTTGGGAAATACCCCGAAAGTTCAGCAAATAAATAAGAAGGCAGGAAAAACTTCTAATGGAAAGAAGGGGGTATGCCAGCATTGCCATCTTAGTGGGCATAAGGCTGAGGACTGTTGGCGTAGGTTGGGTGCTTGTCTCCGTTGCGGTAGTACTCAACATCGAATTTCGGATTGTCCGATGCCCAAGAATGCACCAAAGAAGAATTCCCGAGGAAAGCAAGGAAGACTAAATGCCATTCAGGATGTGGAACCTGAATCTCCGCAGGAAGGCAGACTGATAAAGGTGCATTGCTAGTAAACTCAAAGCCTGCGTATGTGTTGTTTGATTCAGGAGCTACGCATTCTTTTATTAGTTATGAGTTTGCTAAATCTTTAGAAGTAAAATCAGAACTATTGTCTACACAACTTGAGGTAACAATTCCTTTGAGTAGGGATAAGAAACTTAAGAAATATTACCTTGCTAGTCGGATTTCAGTTAAAGGACAAAATTTACCCGGTGATTTGATATGCCTAGACAAGTGGGATTATAATTTCAAAATTGAATACCATCCAGGAAAAAATATATATATATATAGCGGATGCACTTAGCAGAAATCCTATAGTCAAGGTAATCCAATTGTAAGTAAGGGAATGGAAATTATTGGAGGAATTTTCCGCATTACGTTTAAAGATTGAATTACAAAGAAAGAATTGTAGTTGATAACTTAACAATTCAGTCAGATATGTTGAAACAAATTGGAGAGCAATAGGACAATGATCTTGTGTTGAGAGAAATTAGAGAAAAGTTGGCTTTTAGACTTGAATTTAATGAAGACATTCATGGAAATCTTCAGTTTCGGAACAATTATGTGTACCGGATAATTCCGAGATTAAGAAGCGGATCTTAGGAGAAGCCCATCGATCACAACATTGAATATCAAGATTTGGAGATACAAGAAAATTTGGTATATGTAGAAAGACGTGCAAATTCTGGATCGAAAAATAAAGCACTATGGAGCAAGGAAGTTCCATTGTTAAAGATTCAATGGAATAAACGAGGACAAGAAGAAGCAACCTGGGATTAGAAAATACCATCAAGAACCAGTGCCCAGAATTATTTCCAGGTGAGTAAACATACTCTCGTTTTATTAAAATTTGGAGGACCAAATTTCTTTTAGTGGGGGAGAGTTGTAGCGCCCCAGAAATTTAAAATATTAAGAAAATAGAAGTAATTTGGTTAAAATACCTTAGGGTTATTAATAATTATGATAATTAGATGATAGACTTAAATAGTGGTAATGAACGTTATTCCAGTATCGTACCTCGAAGTGCGTGCCTCCACAGGGTGATACCGGAAAACGACATCGAAATAAAAATCCGAGAACATCATATTTCCAGAAAAATGTGGAGAAATTAAATATGCAATTATCTGAATTTTTCGACGTACGGATTTTGAGATTAAGTCGACGCGACCATTTTCCGGGTGATTTTTCACCTACTGTAAACTAAATTCCAAAAATTAATTAAAATCACCACAATTAGTAAATTATCATATTAGTCTATGGTCAAAATTTCATGGCAATCAGTATTGTTTGGATAGGTTTATCTAAAGAGCATTGGTCACCTGATTACGGGTGATTTACGTAATGGATTTTTTGGGAATTTACTTGTGTGCCTACGTGTAAGCTTAGGGAAGTGCAGCACCGCTACTAGAGATGGTAACACGTTAGTTACCTACGTGTAAGCATGAATGGCTTGCATGGCCACGTGCCTAGGGAAGAACAAATGGTTTTACCATGACACATTAGCCGTTATCGTGTCAATGTGCATGAAGACTTTGGGTTTATAATGTCCCTCATCTTGCTGCGAGAACATTTTTCCATCTGCTCCTACTGCTGCTGCAATCTGGTGATGCTTCTGAAATGTCAGTGAGGGTATAGCAGAAGCATATGGTTCTTCTTCTTGTGCATTGTTCTTGTTCCAGCTACGTTTGGAGCCTTGCTGGAGTTATTTTTGCTTCCTGCGTGGATAGTTGCAGTTAGAGCCGATTGTTGTGTATTGTCACAACTTCAAACTGTCAAGATAATCATTGTGCAAGTTTTCCCTTCTTATTTCTGTGGAACTTCTCACCAAAGAGAAACTTATTCTCTTTAGAAGGTAGGATTCGATCCTCATCTCTCCTCTTCTAACTCATGTCCTTGAATAAACTTTAGAACCTACTGTTTGGATGTTCCAGTTTCTGTTCTAGTGTCATGAACCCCTCTAGCACTTTATGTGTGTTTTGTATTTCTATAGAAGCTACTCCTTGAGTTCACATAATCTCTGGTTGGAAAGATATTCCTCCAGTAGCATGTGGTAGTAGGTTCCTAGCTATCCATGTGTAGGATTCATCTTCTTTTCCTTAATCCTGTTCTCCACACATGATAAATAACTCGTGTTGAGTAGCCAAGTTGATATAACTGTAATCCTACTAGTTTTCGTTTAGTTTTGATGAATATTCTTACGTTGGGGAGGAGAAGATACTTGTTCTACTTCCAGATCATCTCTTCTTCTTCTTCTTCTTCTTCCACCCTTGATCCTTGTATACGTTATAGAATTTTGATAGAAGTCACAATACCATTAGAACTTGTGACTACCTCTGTTCAGATGTTTGGCACTTCATGCCTTGATTTATATCCATGAAACACTTGAGTTTTAGTATTTATCTTGTAGCAATCTTCCAATAAACTATTGCTATCAAGACCACACTTCCAACACTATACTATGTCTAGTTTCTAGCTAGACAAGCTTGAATTTCAAACCTCTCGTTTCATCTCACTTGTTCAGTTTATAAATCACTGTGAGAACTATAATTAGATTCTTCTATTTGATATATATCATGCCTTGATTCATAGGTTCCATGGTTGGAGGGTTTAGAGTAAATTCAAAGTCACTTCTGAGTAAGAACAGGCGGCTGTCGACAGGCCCCTTACATCTGTCGACAGGCCAGCCTTTTCCTGAACTCTGGGATTTCTGGACTGTGTGGATCTGTCGACAGATCCATTGTTGCTGTCGACAGATACACACAGTCCAGCAAACTTGAGTTCTGTCTGTAGCCATCTGTCGACAGCCCCTTCTCACCTGTTGACAGCTATGACCCTGATTCGAATTTTAGCACTTTTTCATGTGCAAATCATTGCTTAAACTTCACCCTATTAGCCTACCAAGTTACCCTCATATTTACTTTGATATTTACTATCATTCTACTATAAAGATCACCCACTTTGGATACCTTACTCATTATTGAATTATCCTTGAAACCGTCAACTCCGAATGGTACTCCGTTGAGTCCATTCTCCCGTATTCGACAACTAAGTTTATATTACTTGATGACTTGAGAGTTCAAAGGCTTGAACACCTTGTGAGATATGATAAACTTATGATGATGACATTTATTGGGTCCTTGGACCCCACCTAACTGATATGCCTGTGCAAATAGGGCTGGTCCAGTCCTGGGAGGAGCACCCGAATTCATTACGGGCCGTACGGGAGTGATAAGGATACCGGGATGTTTGGCATTGCATCACTATTTCCTGATTATGATCATCATACTTCCTGTATTGTGTGAACTGATATATGAACCAATTCGTGAGCTATATACTTGAGCATGACCTGAGTTTTACTATCACTGTATCAAGCTACTATTATGAGATCTGGTATTGCTTCTTTGATATCCGTTCATCCTATTACCTGTCCTGTGTGAATATTTATATGACTCCGAACCTGAGCCTTAATATGAATTTCTGAGTATGCCTATGTTTTCATACTACTGTTATACATTCACTGACATGTTATCTTGGTTATCTGCCTGTTCTTGATACCATTCATGTTCTTACCTAAATTATCATGTGTTCCTGATCCTTTGATTTAAGGATTTGAATTCTACTGGGCTAGTTAGCTCACCCATCCTTCCCTTTTCAGGTAATCAAGATGAGGGAGAAGTGTAAAATGGGCTGTGTGCAGAGTGGACACCGATGACGAGTCAACCAACCATTTACTGCTTTAGTTGCGTACTTGTAAAGTGTTATGAGTAGTAGCTACTCATCCTTACTCCTCACTTAGTGTGTAATGAGGAGCTTTATGTAATAAGACTTCCGCAGACTGCGTTATAATGAATAAACATAAATGTTATTACTTTGTGCCTGTTTTCTGTCATTTCCCAATAAATAGCCTTTTATTAGGACGTGACACCACATCCTATGGTTTTCAGAATATGTATGTGTTCCACTTGTTTATACTTTAAATGTTTGTCATATTGTGATAAATTTTTTCCTAACTTTGCTTTGTCTTTCTCTATTTTTTTTTTTGACAATTTCAGGTGCAATTAGATTTTAAGAGCCAAGTTGGTGATCATGATTAGCATCATAGCTATGTGTGATGTTCCACTTATTCATGCCACACGTTTTATCCATTGGATGAACAATTATGGAAAGTACTTATCATGTGTATAACTTTAATCTTAGTGATGAAACTTTTTAAATGTATATTTCACATTTACTTTTGATGTTATTTAAATTGTGAGAAATTGTGGATGTTTATAATATAGATGTGTTGGATGGATGTGTACATGAAGTATTAGTTGTGGATGTGAATGGTATGAAATGTTAGTTTTGTATGTGAATGTTATGAAATGTTAGTTGTGGATGTGAACATATAACAATGTTTGTAATGAGTGGCCCTAGAGGTCACATTTCTGAAATTATATATGTACAGTTGTAATTTGGTAAGTATATATTTTCCTACAACTATTATTTAGTAGGTGTATCTGTCTGGTGCATCTAATTAATTACCTACACAATATATACGTGGTAGGTAAATGCGCAGTCTATACCTACATAATATATACCTGCTAGGTAAAGACAAAGTCTACACCTACGACTTTCACTTCGTAAGTATACATTTTACTGACGGTGTTTATACCTACGAGCTAAATCGTAAGAAAAATTGTAGGTAAAGACTATTACCTACTATTTTTCGCCTACACTTACGATTTTCGGTTGTAGACATAGCCCATTTTTCTAGTAGTGGTTGGAGGTGTTGTCTGCAACACAAAAGTTCTCCGCGGACTTGGGTCGCTAGCCAAAACTTGAGAGGAGGCAAGGGCGGCGAGAATGGCGAACACCAGCGCATAAGAAGCCATCTTATTTTTCTCTCAGATCTTCCTCTCCCTCTCTCTATCTAGTCGAGTCTTGAAGCAAATTAACGAAGGGTGGTGGCTATTTATACATTAGCAGGATGACCTAATTACCAGAAGACAAACCGCCATATATCCCTGATGGAATTGGTCGTCGTCCTATAATTGTTCAAACACATATTACACGAGTCACTGATACTTTACGTTCCTTTAGTATAATACTGATATCGAAGCTATTAAACCTACCCTATACATGGAACTTCCGCAGTCTTCTAGGCAGTATGAAAGAGCCAACGCGTACAACGTTTCTTCCTGACAACGTCCAACTTGTACAGTAGTGTTGATTAATGATAGTTGACGTATATATATAATGGGGAGCAGTAGTTCAGAAAACAAGAGATATCAGCCGCCTTGGTATTGTTTGCAAATATTAGGAGGTAGCTAGAAAACATCAAATTATCATTCACTAAAAATTTGCATACATGAAACGGGGGTCTATTTATGGCCAATGCTGGTTTCAGATTTGCTCTATGACAACTTAAATACTACAACCTGATAAGGCACCTAATTCCGAGCAACGTCTCCAAAAGAACCAAGCTCGAACTTTGTGTCTACAAAATCAAGTCCCTAATTAAAGATATCAGAAGTAGCAATTTTACAGTAAGAATGGATTTTGTGCTGAGCAAACAATCGATTATTCGGACTTAGTTTCCAGCCATTGATGGCAAACAAATATCACTATAAGAAAAGGGATAAATATTAGGGATGAGGTATAAGGCTCTAAAATATCGTCGTTAAAAAAAATATTGGCGACGGCTATTAAAAAATCGTCCCAAAAAATATAGTATTGACGACGATTGAATGACTAATTGTATAAACATCGTTAAAAATAAATTATTCATGATGGTTGTTAAAAAGTCGTCGCTAAAAAAAATATTTACGACGGCCGTTAGAAAGTCGTCTCTAAAAATGTAGTATTGGTGACGACTGAAGGAAGCCGTCTCTACTAAAAATTATTAGCGACGATTGATTGTATAATTTTTAGGGACGATTTATTAACTTTTGGCGACGACTCTCAACCGTCGCAAATAACTTATTTTCTACTAGTGTATATGTCTGCACCGTTTTATGATCTTTGGCCCATACATGGGCCGGCAGCCCAAGACTAGGCGCAGCTAATTTGCAACAGCAATAGGAGGAGGGCACATGAGGTAAAATTGTACAAAAGAGGGCCACTTTGGACTGGGGCCTTTGCCACCTCAGCCCTCAAAAGCGCCCCCTTAAAAAGCTTCCTTCTCCCGGGGAAAATTGGGGCATCGCATTGGGAGCGGCAGCAGCCAGAAGGAAGGGAGAAGCTCCTGGAGGAGTCTTCTTGCGTAAGAAGACAATAGCAGAAGAGAGGAAGAGGGAGGTTGCAGCATTTCTTGGCCTTGGGGTCTGTGAGAAGAGAGACAAGGGTGGGTACCAAAATGTACTTGGAGGTTAATTTTTTTTTTTTTGGGAAAGAATGGCGAATCCGCAGATGTCCCTTCCCTTTTCCATTGTTTCTTTTATTTCCCCAGATGTAATCCCTTCCCCATGATGCATTTCCATCAGTTATGGGCTCTAATCCCAGTGCTTTTCTATATGTTTTTGTTCTTTCTGTTGATCTCTCTGTATGTTCCCCCCCTCCTTTCTTCTCCGGGACAGTGGGTGCACCCTTTGCTGGCATCTGTGAGGGTGTGCCCAAGGGTCCAAAAAAAATCGGGTGTATGTACATATAGATTTGATTTCTGCCGTTGGTTCATTTGTGGCTGTTTCCCCTTCGAATTTAATGCCTCGTTCCTCCTTTCTAGATCTGCTCCCTTTGTACCCTGTTATTATCATATCACTAGGCGGTGAGCATCCCTCCCACATACTAGGTTGACGGCCATCCTACGCTCAGTCTGGTGCTAAAAGGGTGTGCAACATTTACCCATGAATTTTGCTTTCGGTCAACCCAGAATTCTGTCTTTGGGTTGCCCTTTTCTTTCTTTACCGTTTGGTTTTGTCCAAATATTAAATCCCAAGAGATACTGGAATAGTAGCCCATCATCCATAGTACTGATCTCTCATGCTTTCTATGTGAGATGCATCAATTGCTCTTTAACCGAGCATTTTCCCTGCATAAATCTTCTAAGAAAGTGTTGGTCTGTGTTCCCCAAATTCCTACTGCAGCGCATTGGTCTTGCACAAGATATGCCAGCGAATCCCATGTCGTTTCCCCCTTCTGTGGATGTTGAAGCTCTGAACAGCGGCCCTTCACAGCCCCGCTGTTCAACATTCTTTTCCACATTTGGGAGGCCACCGTTCAGGTTTTCGGTACCATGGGAGGCCACCGTTCAGGTTTCCTTTACTGTGGAAGGGCCACCGTTCAGGTTTCCTTTATTGTGGAAGGGCCACCGTTCAGGTTCCCTTCACTATGAAAAGCTACCGTTCAGGTTTCCTTTACCATGGGAGCCCACCGTTCAGGTTTTCTGCACCATAGGAGGTCACCGTTCAGATTTCCTTCACTGTGGAAGACCCACCGTTCAGGTTCCCTTCACTGTGGAAGGCCACCGTTCAGGTTTCCTTCACCATGAGAGCCCACCGTTCAGATTTTCGGTACCATGGGAGGCCACCGTTCAGATTTTCTTTACTGTGGAAGGGCCACCGTTCAGGTTCCCTTCACTGTGGAAGGCCACCGTTTAAGTTTTCTTCACCATGGGAGGCCACCGTTCAGGTTTCCTTCACTGTGGAAGGGCCACCGTTCAGGTTCCCTTCACTGTGGAAGGCCACCGTTCATGTTTCCTTCACCATGGGAACCCACCGTTCAAGTTTTCTGCACCATGGGAGGTCACCGTTCATGTTTCCTTCATTGTGGAAGGGCCACCGTTCAGGTTCTCTTCACTGTGGAAGGCCACCGTTCAAGTTTTCCTTCACCATGGGAGTCCACCGTTCAAGATTATGATATCCTCCGATCTTGGTACATAACGGTCTTCTCCTGAATATATCTAGAAAACCAGTGCCATGTGCCGTAATGTTGTTGCCTTCGGCATCAACACTCTTGTTGGCACCGTCTCCATCGTGATGGACGGATGTCATGGACACCCCCCCAAACGTACAAACCAAGGGGAGGTGCTGCCGAATTTTCGTCTCGAGTCTGGTGTTCATATGCTTCTATCGATAATCTCCGAACATTTTATGCCGACATGGCCGCTGGGTAACTTGCGTTGTGACCTGGCACCATGGGCAAATATCATATCGCCATCGTTTGGCGAACATTGTCTCCTGGGCGTCACCTCGGGTTTATAGGTGGGCGTACTTGGGTATCACTCCGACATGCGGTGGGCAGGGGTGATTATCATCAAGTCGAGTTATATCATACGACCGGATTTTTGCCGATTTAAATTTTATCTCGTCGGCCGTGATTTCATCGGCTTGTGGTATATGCATGTACGTGTGTACAAAACGAGACAAATAAGTGCAGGCGCGACATACGTCATCCGATCGACGTGTCCAACACGAGAGCAGATAAATGAGATAAACAATAGAAATAATAATAACAATAATGAGTGAAAATAATAATAATAATTAAATAGAAATTACAAACAACAAAAAATAGATAACAACAAATGAGAAAATCAATAAAAAAATTAAATGACCAAAAGGTAATAAACAAAGGAAAGACAGCAAGTGAACTGAGAAAAAAATCAACAAAAAAAAGATTAATTAACAAGAAAAAAATGAAAGCAAATAAAACACTAAAAGAAATAAATAAATGTCAATAATAATAATAATAAGCAGGTCGCCCTTCAACCCTCAAAAAAGACCTGCCGTTCAACATCCGTACCCCCTGCCGTTCAACCTTATCGGCACATATCATCACCCTGCCGTTCAGCCTTATCGGCACTCAAGCACTACCCTACCGTTCAGCCTTGTACATATGCGCAAGCTCCACTGGCTGCCGTAGCCACTACCAGCCCCTGCCGTTCAGCTTCACCAAGGCCACCATTCCAGCGCTTAGGCAAGCCCCTGCCGTTCAGCATCACATTCACAACTCCCTACCGTTAAACCCTCCCGCCGTTCAGCACCCACGCATGCAAAACCCCTGCCTTCAGCTTTCTCTGCATACACAACACCGCCCCAGCGTTCCAAGCCAAACATACACACGAACACAAGCTTCCAGGGAACCTGCCGTTCAAACCCCCCACTATATATACACAAACCCATTTTAAAAAAAATAATATAACCCAACATGTACATGCATCGCCTCCCTTCCATTTAACCAACCAAATAGTTAAATAAAAAAGGAAAACGGTAACAAGACTCATGAGATGAGATGATAATAATTAATGGGCATTTAAGAGAAATGGAATAAAAGGGACAAACAATTATATATGTAATTAAAAAAAGGGGAAATAAGTCCAATCATCCAAATAAATTCAATAGTTGCAATTTTAAATCAAGTAAAAAAAATGCAGCATGATCAGATCCAACAAATATAACAAAAATAATAATAATTCCAAAGTAAACCCAAAGTCAAAAGAAAACCAAACAAAAGAAACCAAATCAAACAATTCTGGATTAAGTATTTTAACCTGGAACAAAAGTCTCAATAAATCTCAAACTCAAACAAATCAAGAGAACTAATTTCAAATAAAGAGAAGTCTGAAATCAAATAAAAGTCCCTTATCAAATCAAATAATCAAAAAGATTAAATCAAACTAAAAGACCAACAGATCAAAGAGACAATCCAATAAAAGATTAAACATGATTAAAAACATTGTGAAAGAACAAAAACAATCAAATCAATTATACTAAAATTGACTCAACTCCTTAGATAATCCTACGATAATAATAACAAGATGCGTCGAATATTATATTTTGGTCGTCTCACATTAGGCGTAATCAAATTTAATTTTCTGCGCATATCTTTTATCGGATGTTTCTATTAAAGGCCACAAGACTCTTTATTCTGACGATTAATCAAGGGTCTTCCCTCTTAGAGGGATGTAATTAACGTCGTTGCGCTTAGGCAATGGCAGGATCTTGGTCCCGACCCGATCACCACTTTCGTTTGACGAAGTCAGACGGCACGCAAACAGACATAAAGTCCTTCGACTCTCGGAGACAGAACATGTTGTCACATCGGTGACTGACACGCCTGCGCTCCGCGATTACTAGTTCATCTTTCGTTATAGTGACTTATTTAGCACTAAACGGGACTTGAATTTGTAATACGCGGGTACACATATGAGAACATGATAAATAATTGTAAATCTTAAAACAATTGTGATGGATTCAAAAAAATCCATTTTCCACAGTATATGACCTATATTGTAAGTGATTTTTGTAGCTGTGCTAATGGGCAGCATCAAAATATAATTTCTCGAGTTCAATTTTAATTCTCGTGAGGGTGGAGGGGAGAAGAAAAGTATAATATATAAAAAAAAAAAAGAGAATACTTTTAACATTAAGAACCAATTTTCTAAAAACTATTTCCCTGTTATTTATATTTAATGATTGAACAGAAAATTATATGGATATTTCCATGCTGATTACAAACAATATATATAATAGCTAAGGTTCCCTAGAGACAGCTTATTTTTAGCTTAATTTGTCTTGATCAACCCAAGACATCTGTGCCTATAGGTTTCTATTTTTCATGTTCTTATAGATAAGTTGTACAGACAAATATCATTCGATCTGCCTTTCCTTCCAAGTCATGCTAACCACACATAAATAATTGCGGTGACTAATTTAATTGTAATGTTTACCTAGCTAGTCAGTAAATGGACAGCTATCTCACGTAGAACTGCTTGAGATGCAGAACCTTCAATTCCTTTGCGTAGCATACACATCATCATTAACATCATCTTTTTTTTCTTTTCTTTTTTTCATTACCTGACATCATCAACTTTTCCACTATATGTTAATGTTATAGTGTTTGAATAAGCCAGCTGCCATATTGGTCAGAAGATTTCGTCCTTACCATCTCAAACAGACCTTTCTTTCCCAACATCTAGCAGACCCATTCCGTCACTATAAGTTTACATTACTTCCATGGCGATTGGGGTAGGTAGACGAATTGTGGCATCTCGAAGCTGCAGACGTACGTTCTCTTCGGTCTTTATAATTTTTCGTAATTATTTTTTAGTTTACAGTACTTGATTATTTATAACTGTTGAAATTTTAAAAAGTTACTTTTAAAAGCAAATCCTTTTCAAGGACTAATTAAAATATAATCGTAAAAGTTACCAAAAAGTCTTTAAAAAGGACCTACTTCCAAAAAGAAAATTAAGTCAGGTTATAGAGCTGATTGCTAATGGCAGAAAGATTG
This sequence comes from Colocasia esculenta, assembly GCA_014218235.1. Lineage (NCBI taxonomy): Eukaryota > Viridiplantae > Streptophyta > Magnoliopsida > Alismatales > Araceae > Colocasia > Colocasia esculenta. The sequence continues at coordinate 50,673 of JACBKR010005084.1, forward strand.
TATGGATTAAATTAACCCTATTAACATGTAAATCCTAATTCGTATTATCTTCGACACTAAGGGTCCGTTTGTTTGCACGGAAAACCCAGGTGAGAAAGTAATTTTCAGGAAAACTTAATTTTTTATGTCATTTGTTATCTTATAAAAATAAAATCTGAAAAATCAAATATTAATATTGTCAGATTTTGGCATCGGCGCAAAAAGCACGGATGCCATTTTCCAGTAGCTGTGGTTGCCCCATTTGCCCAGAAGTCATGTATGTGCATTATTCATTCAACATGAATTTTTATTTTTGTTCCACTCATTTAAATAGTATTTGTCAAATTTAATTATTTTTTATTAGTTAATTTATTTTTTACTTTTTTATTAAAATATCTGTAGAATACTATTAATTTAAATTGTGTTTTTATTTTATTTCTCCTACTTTAAATTATATTTGTCAAAGTTATTTCTTTTTTTACTAGTTATCTATTTTTTGTTATTTTTTAAAAATATTAAAAATAAAAAATAAAAATAAAATTTTTGATGGATAGTATTAATATACAAGGAGTATATGACTCTCGCTCATTTGAGTAGATCATAAGATCTTATACTCCTCCATACAACTTTATATTTTCCTAACAATCAAATGGACAATTACGTTTTCATTTTCACGTAAAAATTATTCCGTGAAAAACTCTGAAACTATTTTATATGCAACCGAATGGACTCTAAATATAATGGAGAATCGAAACGAGTACGTATAGCTCATTCAAACCCTCGAGCAAACAACAGAATATGCTCATGCGGGATCTTATTAAACAGGTTTCATCCCGTGCAGCCTAGCACAGGTATATATGAGTGATATCTACAGGGGTTATGTATAGGGGCGGCGGACCTATGATTAAATATAATTGGAGAATCGAAATAAGATATATAAAATAAAATATCTTAAAATAGAAACGGGTTAAATTATAAATTATTAAGAATTCGTCAAAAATTAATTTATTAAAAATATAAAAACAGTCAAACATATGCCCCCCCCCCCCCAACGTGGGTCTGCCCGTGAGGCTATGCCTGCCGGATCGAGAATATATAACTATCGAAATTTAATGGTTAATTTGGTGCATAAATTAACGTGTGCCCCATGGCAATTAACTTAAAAATTGATTAAAGAGCAGTGACCATTTCAAAGGATGGCGCATGACCGGGTGTGGTTATCTTCCAGGTTACGCCTTTCGATCGCCATCTATAAATTAGCCTCCACTTACGTTCGGGCAATTAGCATCCAACCTACACTTAGAATCTCCAAAGCTGTCCAGCCGACCTAAGGAGATGGCTTCTTACGCGCTTCTGTTTGCCATCCTCGCCCTTGCCTCCTCCCAGGCTATTGCTGGCGACCCAAGTCCGTTGCAGGACTTCTGTGTTGCAGACAACACCTCCAACGGTACCAAGCAGGACTTCTCATGCAAGATCTTGATATGATTTGTTAGAGGTTATTCGATCACAATATTACTGAATCTGATCAATCCTTTTACATGCAGTGTTCGTGAATGGTGTCGTCTGTAAGAACCCAAAGCTTGTGAAGGCCGAGGATTTCTTCTACAAAGGCCTCGACGAGCCCGGCAACACAAGCAACCCACTTGGCTCTAAGGTGACACCAGTTAACGTTGCACAACTCGCAGGCCTCAACACGTTGGGCATCTCTCTCGCCCGCATCGACTTCGCACCAAATGGACTCAACCCTCCACACACCCACCCCAGGGCCACTGAGATACTCACCGTCTTGGAGGGCACTCTCTACGTGGGCTTCGTCGCCTCCAACTCCAACGACGGCAACAAGCTCTTCACCAAGGTCCTCAACAAGGGTGACGTGTTCGTCTTCCCCGTCGGCCTCATCCACTTCCAGTTTAACATCGGGCATACCAACGTCGTGGCCATCGCTGCTCTGAGCAGCCAGAACCCCGGTGTGATCACTATTGCGAACGCTGTCTTCGGATCGAAGCCTCCTATCTCTGACTACGTGCTTGCCAAGGCCTTCCAAGTAGACAAGAAGGTCATCGACTACCTCCAGTCCCAATTCTGGATGGACAACAACTGACATTGATGGGCATTCTCATGTGAAGACTGTTCCCTTTATCGTATACCTGTTGTGTCGTACTTTGATGCGTTTGCTACCATGTGTGTGAATAAGCCAACAGATTACTGATCCTAGCTTGTTCGTTCTAGCAAGTATAATAAAGGCGTACTGAATAATATTAATCTTGTTCACCGGACTTATTTCTCTTGTTGCAAATTAAGAAAGCGCCGTTTCCACTCCGATCGAGATCTAGTAATTTGATTCCACGCATGCATCGACTGCGCCATCCTTAATTTCTCATATTTCTATATCTCCGAACACCACAAAGGGAATATTATCCATCTAGACGACAAATTAATTAACAAGACTACTAAGCAGTACTTCTTGACCGCGGCATGACATGGATATATATGATTAATTCAACCAAAGGGGCTTCTATGACAGAGATTTCTAATAATAATCACCAGCAAATTTTCTAGTGCATATGAACACAAATAATGAGGGAGAACTAAGAAGTTTGCTTGCGTTCCCTTGTTCACTGTTCAAGGTTTGAGTCCGATACCGTTAACTTACAACTAATTGTATGTTAAGATATAGTTTAATCTAGATCTCATGTCTGATGAATCATCGATTAAATTGATATAAAAGTACATATATAGATCCACTTAATTTTGAACTCTCACCGCAATTTAAGGCTATCGCATGAACTCAAACCTCACATTAAAATCTGAAGGCTAATATTAGAAAATATATTCTGAATGGATGCTCATTGACAAATTGGGGCCTCAGAAATGCGATTAATTACTGTTTCCGTTTTTGTGTATTGAGGGTAGTTAATTTATCCATCAGGACAGGAAAGTATGGGAGGGAGAGATCTAGAGGAAGATACGAAGTAAGAGAATGACATCATATTCTATCATCTTTGTAGAGTAATACTTTTTTTTTGTCGAAAAACTAATTCTATTATATTATCCTTGAAATTTTTCTTAGAAACCTTGCTTAGCTTCCAATGGAAGTTGAACCTCTAATCTCATTCTGATGTACACATTGAGCGTTAACAACTAGGGCATTCTTGAGTACTTGTAGAGTAATACTTCCTATATCTTACACACTTTAATATGATTGGTACACACCAAATAATAAGATTTTGAAAAATAAAATTTCTTCCATTTAAAATTTTTAAACATGGAAAACACGTATCATATTCAAATGAGGTATTTTTTTCCTCTTGCATTACAAGAATGTTGTGGATTAACTACTGACACAATCCATAGCTAATTCATAACTAAACAATTTAGCTTACGTACCGATTAACTATAGAATATATAGTTATGAATTGTGTTCATAGTTGAATTCTGGTTGCTAATTCAATTTAGCTACCGAATGGCTATAGAATAGCTATGAATTGAGTTCATAGTTGAATTCTGGTGGCTAATTCACGACATATAATTTTGTTAGCCAATTCTAACTAATTAGCTATGGATTGGTTGCCGATATTTCTGTAGCTAATTTATCGTTAATCAGTTATTGATTAATTATAGAAAATTTCATAATTTATTTGTAGTTAAATTTATCAACAGATTAACTATAAAATTATTCATAATTAATCTACTGCTAATTAATTATAGATTAGCAATAGAGATATCACAACTAATCTGTAGCTAATTAAGTAACTACCGATGTTCTGCCTGCGGAAATATCTAATTAAAACTTTCAATCTCATACTTAACCATATAGAGACATCGAAGATATATAATAGGTGTATCGATCCTTTAGAACAAATATTATTTCTTTGAAAGTGTAACAACTATGATTTAATATAGTTCCACGGGGAAATTTCAAAGTGCGCGTGTCCAATAATCATAAAGTTTCCGAGGAAGATGTCTCACTTGACTTGACTTGAAGAAACGAAGGATGATACAAATTAAGATCTGGTTGTCTACACTGGGATCATGCTGACGAACTTGTAGACTTGTCTTTTAACTGCTCAAAAAGACCAAATCATGAAACTGCTGATGCAGAACCCTAGAATATAATTCATCTTGCCCGTTAGCGACCCCTTCGTTTGTTCACTAACTTTAACGTTACTTCCATGTAATTAAAGGTAGTTAATCGATGTGACACCGGAGTTCTTGTTTAAACTACAAGTCTAGGATTTGTTAAGATGGAAGCAGTTGGGAAGGAAGAAACGTCGTTAGTCAACAATTGTCTATAAATCCAACCTATATCTAAACTGGATATTGCTAACAACTCCGAGACTATGGATCCTTCTACAGGTGTCTTATGGGGACAAATTATAAACATATGTCCTAATTAAGAAATGGTGGCATATGCTAGATTCTGTACTGAGGAACCTGCCGCCACCAGCTGGCCATCGATTAATTGCTTAGAGAGACCAAGTTAATCGGCTGATTCAGAACCAATAACTGGATCACTCAGCCTGCAGGATTGGTGAAGGAAAAAACTTATTGCGCTTGTATAAGTGTACCTCTCATAACTCCCTATATATATATATTGATCAAAGTATTAGTGATACATTAGTATCAATCTAACAAAGAGTATGGGAAGTACACTTATTTCATTTTTGTAAGTGTAATAATTATTTCTCGATCGGTTTAGCGAAGTCACGTTCGGTGGTATAAATTGTGTATCACCTTCATAACAGTCCCCAGTACTGTCTCCTTTGCCTCCACTAAAGGTTTGGATCGAAGAAAGTTGATCTGCTGAAACGTTGTCAGGAAGGAACCTCCAACTCACTATCTCTTAGATGCATACAAACTTGAAGATAGACGAGGTTCCATGTTGGGTAGGGTGTTAATAGCTATGATCTATATTGTACGAAGGATGAAAAGTTTTAGTGATCAACAATTGGCAGTAGGTATTATTGCTGCTTGAGCGAACAGGGTCGGCCGAGGCCGAGAATATCAAGAGGACCCAAGAGACAAAGCGCAGATCGCCGACGTGAAGAACGAGATCCGACCTGCATAAATCATGAGGCACCTCGGTGGTCGAGCACTCCGACGATCAAGTCAGCAAACTAAAGATTCATGCAAGGGAGTTAAGTGTTCAGAATAGCATATCCCCTTTGAGGGGGATGCCTTTACCATTTATAAGGACTTAGTGGTGTGATCCTCCGGGGGCAGAAAAGGGACGTGCCCTCCTTTCATGCCTCAATCCTCGCTAGGTGGAGTTGCGGAAGGCAAGTACGGCCCTTGCAGCGCGCCTTCCAGCTAGGATCCTGGAGGCTTGCCGTTGTGGGGGTTCCCTTTTATGGGCACGCGACAGTTGGGGCGTGTGTGGTCGCAATCCCCGGGATCAATCCCGTGATGACGGGCGAATCTGACCTAGCACCAACCGGATATGCCCAGATCACGCGCCCTACCTTGCGGATCTCTTTAGAGGGCGACAAGGAGCGAAGTCAATAAGCCGAGGGCCTTGTTCAGGCCAGCATAGATACCAGGTCGTCGACTTGTCGCCAAGGTCGGTTGATCATGAACCGTACGAGGTATATATTCGAACAGTGGCAGGACGACGACCAATTCGACAAACGATGGAGGTTTATCTGGGATTTTGTTGAAAAATAACATAGTTTAAAAATTAATTAGGTGAAATGCATCTTAAAATTTTTAATTTACAATATAGCACAGTTTTGACCCGTCAACGACGATCTTTTAAAATAAATTATAAAAAAATAGAAATCGGCCATCCCATGATCGATTAGATAAATTGGTCGTGCAATGACTGATTTTCTTACCGAGAAATCAAATTGATTTGTTTAG
>JACBKR010005085.1:0-59574 GCA_014218235.1 Colocasia esculenta
TCCGAGAAGTGAACAGTCGAAAAATAAGCCTCTAGCTAGCAAGCACTAATTGTGTATCAACGCAAAATCATAATGGAGCCCAATTAATGAACTCAACTAAAATTGTATTCAAATCTCATCTTACTGTTTCAAAGGTAACTAATACAACTCTTAACTATTGGATAACAGGACTAAGAGTCAAATAAGCAAATTACATTAATTCCTCACTTCCTACTACATTGCTCTAACACTCAAAGTAAACTATAATATCTCTATGGTTGGACGCTCATCACTTGGACGCATTCCCATCCTCGACTTGCTCCTCTTCTTGTATTTCATACTCACCAAGAATGGTTAAAAGTAGGGAATGAGCAACTAGCCCAGTAGGATTTATATCTCAATGTGTGGGCAACGATATAAGTGATTAACATTTTAGAACTAGGTAAGCAAGATGATTTAGATATGCATGTACGGATAAAACTCATTAAACAATATACTTGAACAAGCTAGATAGATTGAACATGATAGAGCAAGATCTAGAATGATATAAGGAGCAAGCGTTATCAATAGTGTGGCATGTAAACAAGCACGCAAGATATCACTTAAATTGCAATAATTGCAGGATGGCCATATCATGCAAGCATGCAAGCAAGAACTTTAACACGATTCACTTAATTAGGCACGAAGACACTAATGTACACCAAGGAAAGATCCACCTTGAAATGCACACTAGGACAACGTGTATGTGGTTATTGTATCTAGCATTCAACACGACACTATTTCCCAGCACAAATGCAATGTCAGTAATCATTATACCCCATGTACAACAGTATATTTATGACTCTCCAACATTGGGGCTAGACGGGAGCCCTTGGACACTCACCATGCCCAGTTAGCATCTCCACTTAATTTTAAATGTAGATACCCACATACATTAATGGCCAATAACAGGAGTTTAATATGTAAGCAATAGTAATGTCATGTTCAAGATGATGATGAGGACAAGTAGCAAGTAATGTGAACATGATTTCATGATAAAATAGTTAAGAGATAATTTTGACAGCATAAACGAAGTAATTTAAGCTTTAGTTATCTCTTTACATTAATGGCTTAAATCTAGATTATGGATCACACTCACGAGAACAAGATGAGAGAGGAAGTGCACGCTATCTCCAGGGAACTTCAATGGTACAATCGACTCGGTCTCCATGAGGGAATCCACGAAATACAGAGAATTACGGAGGTCTTAGAGGAAAGGTCGCTAGTCTGCCAGTACGGAATGACCAATAGAGAGCTTCCAATCCCCAACAAAGGGCTGCTTATGAGTGCAAGTGTGTAGTGATGTACGTATCTCAATCCATAATCCATCGGTTTCAATCTTGCGGAAAACAATTAACATGATGGCATGAGATGACAATGCATTTAATTATACATGGTTTGCAATATTTTAACATAACAATTATCATTATAGCAAGATAGAACAGTGAGAAGAGCAAATCACTAGTTGCATGAATGGTCACATCTAGAGAACAATTAGAATAACATTCATGTAATTATAGCTTTTAATGGGTGACTGCTTTTAAGCCATTAAACCGACCTCATGCAATGACCATAACCAAGACATGCAAACTATGAACTCTACACCAGTAAAACAGGCCTCGATTAGGTCTTGAAATCCGCGTCGGACACAGTCGATGCATTTCATAACATAATGTACAGTCGGAACAAGCCTAACCTATGAAGAATCAAATCACGACGGCCTGTACCGTCGCCTTCATGATTGAAGCACGACGGTCTACCCATCGCGCTCATAACATGCGCTCCAAATAATAATATAAAAATAGCACGGAAAAACTTGAGTGGGGAAAACTATCCGAATCGCGACGGGAGTCCATGTCGTATTTCATGCAGGCTCTGAAAACCATGCAGCACACAGTTTGAGGCATCAGAACTGTACTGTCGCGATCAAAATCGTGACGTAGGGCACGATCGCGATTCACATGAACGCGTCAGACTCTTACGTCGTGTTCAAGCACGCCAAAATCACAGCAGAGTACAGCCAGGCAGCCCACAGTTCCCCAGAGTATAGATGTTATAATTGTGATCAACCGAGGCACTTGATTAAAAATTGTCCATATCTTAGAAGAGGCAGTTATGGCAGAGGGGTACACAGCAGCAGCAGCAGCATTCCAGCAGCCATCAGCCGAGCGAGGTAGAGGTCCGCCTTATCAGAGGGGACGAGGACGAGTCATGGGAATCACGAGAGCTCAAGCGGATGCATCAAATTGATTGAAGGTATAATACCTCTCCTTGAATTTTGCTAGAACATTAATTGATTCAGGTGCGTCACTTCTTTTAATTCTAAGATTTCATGGATAGTATGGTTCATCCCTTTGAGGAGAGGCAGTGCGAGCATGTGGTAGAGGTTCCTTCAGGTGATTTTATGCTACTTCATGTTACTAAGATAAGGGTCCCATAATCATACAGGAAATCAGTTGCCAGCAAGGTTATATGCATTACAGTTAAAAGAATATAATGTGATTTTTGGTATGGACTGGGTAGAGGCATATGGGGCAGTGGTTGATTGCAGGAAGAAGATAGTTAGATTCAGTCATCCCGGAGAGGTTATGTTGAATTCCAGTATGCCATTCTACAGTCCATAGTTTATCATTTCTGCACTTAAAGCTAGGAGATTGATTAATGCAAGGTGTGTAGCATATTTAGAATCAGTCAGTTTGGTTGAGACAGGTAAAACAGTAGAAATGGTACCAGTGGTTAAAGAGTTTGTGGATATATTTCCTGAAGAGTTACCAGGGTTGGCTTATATAGAGAGGTAGACTTTACAGTGGAATTGCAACCAAGTAGTATGCCAATTTCAAAGGCACCTATAGGATGGCACCTGTAGAGACTGAAGGAGTTGAAGAAACAGTTGCAAGAATTGCTAGAAAAGGGTTCATTCGGCCCAGTCACTCGCCATGGGGAGCACCAGTTTGTTTGTTAGAAAAAAAGATGGCATTCTTAGAATGTGCATTGACTACCGTCAGTTGAATCAGGTCACTATTAAGAATAGGTATCCACTTCCTAGGATTGATGATTTGTTGATCAATTGTAGTCGGCAAAGGTATTTTCTAAAATTGATTTGAGATCGGGTTATCACCAGTTGAGAATTCGAGAAGAAGATATTGATAAAACAACACTTAGAACGAGGTATGGGCACTATGAGTTTGTGGTTATGCCATTTGGCTAGCCAATACACCTGCAACATTTATGAACTTGATGAATAGAATATTTCACCCGTACTTGGACCGATTTATTGTGGTATTCATAGATGATATATTGGTTTTGTACTTAGCTTCATAAGAGGAACATGCAACTCATTTGAGAAATATTTTTCAGACATTAAGGGATCATCAGTTATATGCTAAATTCAGTAAATGTGAGTTCTGGCTAAGGGAAATTCTGTTCTTGGGGCATGTAATTTCAGGGGAAGGTGTTGCAGTGGACCAGCTAAGGTAGAAGCAGTTATGAAGTGGGAGGAGCCAAAATCAATACCATAAATCTGAAGTTTCCTTGGTTTGGCAGGTTATTACAGGCGGTTTATTCAGGATTTCTTGAAGATTGCAGCACCTATGACAAGACTTACCAGGAAAGGAGTGCCTTTTGTATGGTCATCCGATTGCAGGCGCAGTTTTATGGAATTAAAGAAGTGGCTCACTTCCGCACCTATACTAGAAATACCACCAAGACGAGGTGGGTTGTCTTGTACATAGATGCTTCCAGGAGAAGACTTGGGGCAGTACTAATGCAGTATGGGAGAGTGGTGGCTTATGCATCTAGGCAGTTGAAGCGGCATGAAGAGAATTATCCAACACATGATTTAGAGCTGGCAGTAGTGGTATTTGCATTAAAGCTATGGAGGCACACTTGTATGGCAAGAGATTTGAAATTTTCACAGATCACAAAAGCTTAAAGTATATATTCTCACAGAAGGATTTGAATTTGAGGCAGCGCAGATGGATGGAATATTTAAAGGACTATGATTTCAGCTTAGCATATCATCCGGGCAAGGCAATGTTGTTGTAGATGCTTTGAGTAGAAAAGCAGTGATTAGTCACATGATGATAAGAGATGGAAGTTATATGAAGATGTAGCAGAGAACTCCTTATAGCGAGTAGTGTTAGCTAGCAGCACAATGGAACATCCTTGTATTGGCAGATAATAGAAGCCCAAAAAGTAGATGAAAACTTGGCTGAAATTGTGAAGATGGAAGATGTTACCATTGATGATGATTGTGTGTCCGATTCAGGAACAAGTTGTATGTCCCAAGTGAAGCAGGAAAGTAATGGAAGAAGCACACCGATCCAGGTATACTATCCACTGGGAAGCACAAAGATGTATCAAGATTTGAAGAAGTATTTCTGGTGGCCAAATATGAAGAAAGAAATAGCAGAATTTATAGCAAGATGTTTAGTATGCAACAAGTTAAAGCAGAGCATCAAGGCCAGGAGGTTTATTGAAGTCATTGCCTATTCCACAATGGATGTGGGATGACATAGCCATGGATTTTGTAGCAGGTTTGCCCAGGATAGCGTCGTCACAATGGAATTTGGGTTTTTGTTGACAGGCTGACAAATGTACGCAGATTGTTACCCGTGAGTATGTCATGGGTAGTGGACAGATTAGTAAGGTTATATGTGGATAGAATTGTGTCGTTGCATAGAATTCCAGTAACTATTGTTTCAGACAGGGATCCAGGTTTACTTCCGATTTCTGGAGAAGCTTGCAGAGAGTAGTTGGTACTGAATTGAGTTATAGTTTGGCATATCATCCCCAGACGACAGACGGGAAAAGAACAATCCAGACTATTAAGAATATGCTATGAGCTTGTTGTTAGTTTGGGGAGGTAGTTGGGAACAACATTTGGGCATGGTAGAATTGCTTACAACAATAGTTACCATACAAGTATCAGGATGGCACCGTATGAAGCTCTATATCGAAGACCTTGTAGAACATCCTTGAATTGGCATGAGGTAGGAGAAAGGTAAGTCATGGGGCCAAAATTTGTACAGCAATGTGCAGAGATGGTTAAGTTTATCAAAGAAAAGCTTCAAACTGCCTAAAGCAGACAAAAGAGTTATGCAGAGACACAGCGTAGGCCACTACAGTTTGAAGTTGGTGACTCTGTGTTCTTAAAAGTTTCTCCAACAAAAGGTGTTTTGAGGTTCAAATAAAACATAAATTAAGTCCAAGATATGTAGGCCCATTCCAGATTCTAGAAAGAATTGGTGAAACACATACAAATTAGAGCTTCCAGCAGATTTTACAGATGCTCATGATGTGTTCCATGGTTTCCATGCTAAGAAGATATATTCGGGATCCTTCACAAATCGTCAGCTATACTCGGGATGATTTGAAATTGGATATGTCCATGCCAGAGTATCCAGTAATGATTACTGGACGACGAACACAGAGGCATCTAAGGCTAAAGCAGCTGCGGTTCAAAGTGGGTATGTTTCCTAATGATGTCTCATATGCTGTTTTGGAATATTCGGGGCTCTCTAACCTGGGCTCCAAAGTGCCCTCAAGATCATGGTGAAGAAGTACAAGTTGTAGTTTCTTGCTATCTTTGAACCTAAGATGAGTATTAGCAAGGCTTCCATCGTTGCAATTATGGGTATGGATTATCATGTGAAGAGATTCTGGAGAAGTCCAAGATTTGATTTTATTAATAAGCCTTTTTCTTTCAAATTGTTTACTTATTCTTCTCAGCATGTTTTGGGTATGATCTTCCAAGGTGACTCACCACTTCTCTTTGTCTCATCAATATATGCTAGCTGCGACTTTCAAGATAGAAGATGTTTGTTTGAGGGCCTTCTTGAACTGGCTGATACTGTGAATGTTCCTTGGGTGGTGGGGGTGATTTAAGGCCTGTTGATTTGTGAGAAGAAAGGTGGTCTATGCATAACACTACTTCTACTCTTGAGTTTAATGACTTCATCTCGGTGTCTGGGTTACTTCTAACAACCGGGTTGGCAATCATGCGATTAAAGCTAGATTGGACAGAGTTCTTGTTAACAGTTTGTGTCATGCCAATTTCCTAGTGTTTAGCGTCAGCATCTTCCTCGTGGTCCCTCTGATCATGCTCCTCTTTTAATCATCTGTAAATATCTTATTCCCAGCCATCGCGGTTCACCTTTTAAAATATGTGGGCGACTCATGAAACCTTTTTGAATTGTGTTACCAAGCTTTGACGGACAGGACTTGTGGTTTCCTAACTCTTTCTACAAACTTCAGGCTAAGCTCAAGGCTGTCAAGATCTCTCTCAAACTCTGGAATAAAAATGTGTGGTTATATTGATGAAAATATCAAGAGAGCTGAGGAGCAAATTGTGTTGAAGCAAGATGTCACGCCCCCAATTTTATTTTGGCAGCAGAATAAATTAGGACATGAGACGAACAAGCAAGCATTCAAAAGTTATAGACCAATAGCTTTTACAAATAGGGCCCACAATGCAATAATCAAAATTTCTTCCTTTATTTATCAATAAGAATATTACAACCTCCAATGCCAAATGAAACACTCCTTGCTCACCAATCTATCTATCTATCAAAGAAAAGGGAAATTACATTCATGACCAATCTAAATAAAAATAAGAATGGACTTTCTAAGTGTACTCCACGCTCAACGCACAAGTCCCATCATTTAGCTTTACCTTCACTACCTGAAATGTTAAAGAGAGCAGGTATGAGCGCACTCGCCCAGTAGGATTTACATCTTCCAGCATTGATATAAGTATTTAACAGTTTAAAAGCTAGAAGGTAAGAACATGCTATGTACAATGCAATTAAAATGACGGTAGTAACACGTGTGCAGTGTATTCTGCAAGATTGTGAGATCAAGAGATGTAAAGATCAATCTACCAATAAGGTGTATACAAGAGTTCAAGATATTGTGAACAATGATCTAACAAGATGGTAACTTCATGAACAAGAGCAAGATAACATGTAACAAGATGGCCATTTCACTAGCAATTATTTTGAGTAACCCACTCGGAGCACTCCACAAGAATATCACGCTGGATCTACTGGTGCCTCATGCAAGTACGTCCTTCAGCCACTCGGGTTAAGGACCAGCACACAGTAGCAGGTAACAAGCAAGTAAGTTTATCATGTGTAACAAGTACGTGCCATGCCAAGCACCAATCATGATTCCGCACCACTCCAGGCATACGACTTTGTTAGGGGATCAACCTAACAATCAACTCCTGAGGTAACGAACATCTTTGGGAAAACTGGGCAACAACACCTTGGGGTAAACAAGACTTTGTCTGAGGCGAATCCGACAATCACACCCATAGGTAATAGGACATTGCCAAAATCTCCAGGACCAGATACGGGCCCTCGGTCAGGTTCGTATTGTGCAACACTGGCATGTGTCCCAATGAGCCCGTCGACTCATGGGTAACAAGAATGAGTTTTGAGTCCATGACTCCAATATCACTAATGTATTTCAAGAATGTATCACAGAGGTAATGTGTGTCAATAAGGATAGACTGGTGGAGAAAGTTCAGGACTATCATGTTAATAGTGATGATTATCGAGAGTGTCATGTCAATAATGATATAGAGGTCAAGGGTATGTTGGGAATATCGAGTCAAGAGTTCAATCTGGAAGCATAACGACACATTTACATAGATTCTATATTTAATAAATTGGTTTCATATGTTATACTGATAACTCCGAGAAAGTCAAGTTGAGAAGAGAAAGAACTCGTCAAGAATGCTAAGAGAGAAGAGATACGTGTACACTAACTTCCGGGTACTTCATTGGTACAACCTGCTCATCGGCCATGTGGGAATCCATGGTCAGAGGAGACTTACAGAGGCCTTGGTCAAGGGGTCACTAGTCTGGCAAAAGGAATATCCGACAGAGAGTCACCACAAGCCAAGAAGGGGCTTTCCTATCGTGCTAGAGTGCATGCGCATGCCACGCATGAGAATCGCTCCAGTGCATGTGTGAATTTGATTATGGAAACTCTAGTTATAAAAACTCCATTTATGGAAACTTCATTTTTGGAAACTATATATATGGCAAGTATCATGAGTACTAAAATATGTAAGACCAATTTTAGAAAGTAACTCTACGTTTTAGTAAGTTGATAATAAGGCAAAAAGTAGATAATCGACAAGTAGAGAATATGATCGTGAACTTAAGATCAATTAATATTCATGTAAACATGTTTTAAATCTTTATATGAGTTGATATATGCATGAATCAGTAACTAACTTCATACAGGAGAAGACGAGGCATGAAAACGACGTCAAACGGGCTAAACATGGCTGATCTGCCCAGGGGTGCTTTATAAGGGGTTTTCCTAGTCCGATTCAAACTAGGTTTGACACCTATGGGTTTGAAAAAATAAAAAAAAATGCTAGGGTGATCCAAATCGGGTGAAACCCCCTTTTTTAGTTAGAGTACTTCTAATACTTTGTACAGTAGCAAATATCAAGAAACAAAGGTCATTTGACTAGGTAAAAAAATGTATTGTGACTAACTATGTGAATCTGACATAGTGTTCATGTTCAGGATAATACTCTCGGTACGGTAAAAAGAAATTAGGAAATCTAGGCCAAATGAAAGTAGACTCATAGGGTAACAAGTTCTATGTTGAAACACTTGGTCTAAAAACTACTCCGCAGAGAGGTATGGAACTTATAAGACAAGTCAAGGTTAAATCATGTTAGTACAGTGTCAAGATCATGCAAGATTTAATTTGTGAAACTCTCAAAATAAAAATTGGAGAAAACAGTGAGAACATGATCTATACATATGGATTCAAGCATGGACGAGTTTAATTATAGTTTGGCAAGAAGATGACCTTCCTTTGGAGTTGAATAAGATTCGCTCTCTAGAAAGCCCTAATTCTGACCGCCTGGAGGAAAACGCTTAATACACCAGATCTACTAAATGGAAATTAGGCAAACAAGTGGGATTAGGAACTAGACTCGACCCTCTTTCTAGTGGTATAAGTCTTGCACGTTTGGCTAAGGTTTGGCCTACCTTTGGTCAACTCCAAGAAGAGCTATCTGCATAGATCGATGCAGACGCAACAGGGAGAAGGCTCTGAGTTGGGGCGATTTCCTCCACCTTTGGTGCTCAAGAACAGCCTCCCATGACCCCAACAATGTGTAATTTTGTACCCTAGGTTTCGTGACAAGATATATGCATCTAGGGTTTTTAGAAGTCCATTGAGTGTAGGAAAGGAAGGGTTGCAGTTTTGGGTTAACACCTTCCATTTTTTGATGATTTCTCACCCAAAAGAGTGTGTGAGGTTTTAGAAAACCTCACACATGGTTAGGCATGAATTTGGGTTGCCAAGAAAGGCTAATTGCCTTGGGATTTGCCCTAATTACCTCTTTCTATTTTCAGCTCAATTAGGGTTACGAATTCTGGTTAATTTTTTGCTCCATTTTATTCTTGGGTCAAAATGATCCATTGGCCCATTCCGAAATGGGTCATCAATGCATGATGTTTGGAGTCTCTCCAACATTTTTATTTAATTTATGATCACGTTTTATTTCCATCGTAACAGTTTCTGACTTGGTTTTTTAATCAAGATAATTAGTCACAAAACTCTTAAACCTAGCCCAAATGATTTTTATTGACCCAAATTCTTGATGGGTCATTAGAGGATATTATTTGAAGACCATCAATGGTTTTTATTAGTTTTTTGACTCATCTACGTACGTGTGATAATAATTTTTCGACATATTCCTTAATTATGATAATAAGTCACAATAATTTTAAACTCAATCCAAAAGATTTTTATTGGCCTAAATTTCTTATGGGTCACTAGAGAACACTATTTAAAGTCTAAATATGATTTTACAACATTTTTAGATGTGTTTTTACATCTGAGATAACGGTGTGTACGTATTTAACTAGTTTTAAATTATTATTATTGTTTTTTAAATCAAAAGGGTCCTTAGGCCTTACACTGGGTGAGTGCACCTCCCCAGAGGGGGTGAATGGACCCACTCCACCAGAAAGAGCACCTGGGTGAACACTATATAAAAAACATGAATACAAGAACATTTTAGGGGCATACCCCAATCAGATCAGTCTAACATTCAACAGACCTGATCTGTCTAACATAAGCGAGCCCTTACAAGAAGGAGGAAGGCTACATGATCTCCAAAAGTAGTCATTGTGCCTAGAAGCTATAGCATGGTTGGCGAGCTGATCTGCCAGCCGATGGTCTCCCGAAAAGCATGAGTTATTTGAGCAGCCTGATCATGAAGCATGTCTCGAGCAATACACCACCATCTGTAAGTAGGCCATGAAGAGCATCTGCGCTGCTTAATAGACTGAACAAGAGCAAGAGAATCTGAATATATAACAGAGAGCAATGCCAAGAGAGGCTGCTTGCCGAAGGCCATCACAAAGGGCGCGAGTCTCAACAATGAGGCTGTTGCCCTCCCCGTAATAATGCACAAATGCCGCAAGAACAAACCCATTTTTATCCCGAATACAACCACCTCCCCCACATGTACCAACACTACCCTTAGCTGCCCCGTCAACATTGAGACAAAAATTCTGAATGGGGGGTATCCACCGAATAAACTTCAAATGTTTAGTAGAAACATGAGGGCCAAAACCATATCTGAAGGATGTCCAACTCAGCCGGCATGGGAACCATTTTGAATGACGTATTGGACAGAGCAATGGACATGTTATCTTGATCTTGCTGATTATATCATAGACCCGAATTTTCTTGGCATCATACCTAGCAGCGCATCTACACTTCCAGAGTTCCCAGAGAATGAGCATTATGCCATAGAGAGATATAATGCCAATTGAAGATTGAACATTAGCTTGCAAGATGAAAGCCCATATTCTAGCAGTAATATTGAATGGAGGTAAATCATTGCTGATGAGGGGCAAAAACCAACGCCAAATCTTCCCGCAGGGGAGCTATTAATGAAGATCTGATTTAGATCCTCCACCGAAGGAGATGCACAGCAGTGGCACCGAGAGGCCAAGGGGATACCACAGTCCATAATTCTACTATCAATCGGAACCGCCCTGTTAAGAACCTTCCAACAGAAAAGCGAGGCTCTGGGATTGAAAGTTTGAAGCCACATCTTGGTAAGAGCAGGATGAGGAACACCAGCATTCCTAACCAAATTATACGCAAATTTGACAGAAAAAATGCCATTAGGAGAAGCGGCCCACACCATTTGTCCTCCTCAACATTCAACTGCACCCCTTGAAATATGGAATCTGGCAGGACCAATCTAATAGGGTGAGAGTTATCAGGGACTACTTCCTGTAAAGTGATGCCCTCACATTGAAGGGGACCTGAAGCATATTCTCTAGAGGATGATCACCCCCAAATATCTTTCAAGACGTCAATCCTGTCACCTTTGCCATAAATCCATCTAGTGTTCTTCTGAAGCATATGGTTTACATCATGCATATCTGTTTAGGAATGCCTGGTAACCGATCAAAGTTGGTATAAAAATGCTTCCTTGCATACACCGACCAGAGGGAGGTGCCATGGTGAATATTCCATATCTGTTTGACTGCCAAGGACATGTTGAACATGGTGTATACTTCGAACTCCAAGGCCACCTTCCTATCTCAGACGCTGAATGATGTGCCAAGCAACCCAGTGACGCGGTAACAACCATCAGACCCATTCCAGAAGAAGGCAGCTTGACTTCTCCATATAAGAGAGGACAAATTTTGGAAGACAAGAGGAGGCAACAAGGTAGATCGGGATGGAGGATAAAACTGAGTTAATTAAGACAACCCTCCCGACTTGAGAGATAAGCTTGGACTTCCATCCTCCCAGTCTAGCATTAAATTTGTCAATGAGACTCCTGTAGTCAGCCGTTAGAACTCTACAGGTCATAGAGGAACCCCTAAATACATCAAAGGACCCTCCTGCTGCATGTAACCAGAAGCCTCCTTGATTCATTGAATTGAGGTCATAGTAGCTTTCCCCGAGACCATAAAAGAACTTTTGCTTGGGTTGATAGACTGCCCCGAGGAGTTAGCATACTTGTTAAGGAACAACACAAGGCGTTTCACATTAGAAATGCTGCCATTCATGAAAATAAGCGTGTCGTCTGCATAAAAGAGGTGAGATGGGGCTGGGCACCCTCTTGGCCCAGCATAGGGAATAATGGCCCCAGTGTTAACCATGTTTTTAAGACCTCTACTGAGGGCCTCCTTCATAATAATAAAAAGAGAAGGGGTAATAGGATCACCTTGACGAAGACCCCTAGAAGATTTAAAGTAGCCCGCAGGGATGCCATTAAAAAGAACTGAGAACCAGCAATTAGAGAGCATCATGGCAATATAGAAACAACAAACCTTGAAGAATAGCCAAATCTTCATGACAGCAAACAAAAAATCCCATTCTACACTATCATAAGGTTTTCTGATGTCCAATTAAAAATAGCATTCCCACCTCTGACTTTACGACCAACATCCCGAACTAAATGTCTAGGAAGAGGAACATTATCCAGGATGAATCATCCTTTCAAAAAATCACTTGTTCCTCCGAAATATTCCAAGTAGGATAGAAACCAGCCTGTCACAAATAATTCTTGAAAGTATTTTGTAGCAAAAATTACAAAGGCTGACCAGCCTGAAGTCATTGTAAGTAGCCGGGTGAGATTTTTTGGGAACAACTGCAATTAGCATAGAGGTGACACCTCTCGGAAAAGAGTGACCTTGAAAGAATCCTTTCACAGCCGCGACAACTTCACAATGGACAACACAATGGACAATGTCCTAGCAAGAATTGAAAAATTTGCCAGTGAACCCGTCAGGCCCAGGGGCGCTATTCCCATTCACACTCCATACTACACTCTTGATATCATCCGAAGTCGGAGGAGCACAAAGAAAAGTATTTTGGCTGTCAGAAATGAGAGAAGGATTTACTTGAAGCAGGGATTCATCAATCGAATGAGGGGATGACTGCAACAGATTCTAAGAAAACTTAGCCGCTTCAACGCGCAACACATCCTGGTCCTCAGACCAAGCACCATCAATCTGAAGGCAGAGGATTCTATTTCATCTTCTATTCGGTTGAACCACACCATGGAAAAAAGAAGAGTTTCTATCCCCATTTCTTAGCCATTCCATGCGGGCTTTTTGGGCCAGAACACCTCCCTACAATGGAGAGCTCTTCTAAGACTTGAAGCCGCCTCCCCAAAGCACTTCTATTGTCTACAGATGGATTAGAATCAAATATATCTTGCGCCACTCCAACCTCATCCTTCTGGGAAATAACATTCTCCTTCACATCGCCAAAAACCTCTTTTATCCAAACCCGCAAAGCCTTTTAACCGACTTCAGTTTAAGAAATAGAATGGTAAGAGGGTTGGGGTGCCAGTCCTCCTGAGAATTCCACACCATCTTCACAGTTTCATGAAAAGAAGCATTCGAGAACCACATCAACTAGAATGTGAATCTGGCCGGGAATTTGACCACCTTGTGAATATAGGCCAGTAAAGGAGCATGATCAGACGGTTCTCTGGGTAAGTGTCTAATAGAGAACTCCAGGAATTTGTTATCAAATCTTCTGTTAGTTAGGAACCGGTCCAGACGTGCCTTAATGGAAGCCTGCCCCGTTCGATTGTTGGACCAAGTATATTGCGAACCAGTGAAACCAGCAGTAGAGAGAGAGAAGCAACATCTATAAATGAATTAAAATCAGCCATAGCTTGCATATTTGGAGCTCGACCCCCCTCTTCTCATAGGGCTGGGCGATACAGTTGAAATCACCCCAGCCACTCAAGGAACATCAATATTATCAGAAAATTGAATGAGATCATCAAAGAGAGACCACTTGTAGCTAGCACTACAGCTCGCATACACCACTGTTACCATCATCTGGACATTACTATCATTCAAAATAGAAAAAGTGATATGTTGGTCAGAACAGTTGATATGTTGCATGGAAGTATTATGCATAGAACCCAGATTTTGGAGTTCTCTCCCCCATTTCCATCAAACTCCTGCATTTTAATGTATTTGAATAAGGAAGATGCACGGTCCAAGGGACCATAGGCTCAGCAACAGCCACAATATCCATGCCATATTTCCTGGTGATTCTACGAAGGGACCTCCTAGAGGCAGAGTTGGTAATGCCTCTAATATTTCAACATAATAAGGAACTATTCATGATGAAGAGTAACCAACCGAGCCCCCTCCAGCTTTCGCCTTAGAACGCGTAGTTGCACCTGCTTTATTATGGGTCTTCAAATCTTGTAATAGAACTGGCTCGGGCATGAAGATATTCTCTGTGGCAGCAAGGCTAGAGACCCTTCCTAAAACTTCATCTGGGGGTTTAGGAAAATCTTTGGCAGATTCTGTAATAGATTCACCTGCAACTCCCTCCACCTCTCCCGTTGCGGGCACTAGAGGAGAACCCTCAACCCCCACAGTTGGACTCCGCACAGAAGATTCCCCATTGCCAAGGCAATGAGAGCCATCAATACAGGCGCCACCATGCAGGCCATGCAACGTGATGTCCTACAGGTGTGACGCGTTAGAAGATTCATGCAGTAAAACCTGACCAGATCCCTACTCCTCAGATTGTACCGTCCTCATCAATTTCCTCTTGTCTGACCACAACACACCCCCATGCAGCCCATGCAACGTGATGTCCTGAAGCTGCGATGCGGAGAACGTTCATGCAGTAAAGCCTGACCAGATCCCTGCTCCCCAGATTGCAAGTGCCTGGCATCAATATCCTCTTAGTTGTCCACCAACATAGAAAACCGATTCCCCGAGGACACCGCGGTGCCCTGTTGGGGCATCTTCTGCCTCCAAGATTTCTTGATCACTAAGAAACCTCCTACCTTCTCCACTAGGATTTGCATGGGAGGCTCCTTTTGAGTAGCCACTTGAGCATCTAGTTGTGTTGCTTCTTACAGCAATCCGCAACGGCATGACCCAGTCTGTGGCAAGAGGAGCAAACCACTGGAACTCTATAGTAGTTGATCTTCTACCAAAATCCTTCTGTGCCACAACCAATCCAGATTTGTCCGGCCTGGGTTTAACTATGTCAAGCTCCACACAGAGAAAGGCTTCACTTGTTTGAGTTAATGCCATAGTGGGTTCATAAATCCTGAGGACATGTCCCATATTACCAGCAATGGATTTCAGAAAATCCTCATAGTAATAGTTCACAAGAAGCATGGGGAAACCAATCTAGATGGGGATGATAGTTGGATCTGCATTGAAATCAATTGAGAATCCCATTTGAAAAATCTATATAACGGCCCTTGATATATAAACTCCTCATAACTACCTTCATGTAATCATCCTCAACTTCAAAATGAAGTAGCATATGCCGGTGATTGAGAGTACTAATAATGAAGTCCCTCTTCAGCAGAAGTCTTTGGGATATGCACGACATGAACTCCGGGATGGAGCATCGGCCATAGGCACACCTCACAATGATAGCCAGATTAAACGTTTGGATAAATTTACCTACTTCTTCCGGCGAGAAGAAAACCACTGGTTCACCTGAGTCTGTAAAGGCAGGAGGTTTAACTCCAATGCAGATGGCCGGGGGCGGCTTGGAGGTAGCTATTATTTGAGCATTAGACTTCCTCCTAGGATGAGATCACCTCCTCCAGAAGACCCAGCCTCCGTAGAAAGAGCCATGCAGAAGCGTCAACGTCCCCGCCAGCCCACAAGGGCCGGCGGCGGCCAGCAAAGTGATGCTCAATCTGTCCCCATGTAATTTTAATAAATTACATATTTATTTTGGTGATTAACAAAACCCTATCAAAAAACGTTCTAACACATTCTTCATAAGTGTTAAGTTCAAGAAATATACCAAGGTCAAACAAGCCAATATTGGTAAGTATTACCTTTCTGAAGCTTTTATCTTGTCAAGAGCATATTTCTCTAAGTCCACATCGACTTCTGTTGAAAGTCACAACGACTTCCTTTAGTGCTATAACGATTTGAATTCATAACGATTTCTTAAGTGTTTGAACGATTTCTTTACTGTGACATGTTTGATTACACACAAATCGTTCTCGCAACGATTCTATAAGTCATCGCAACGATCTCTTCAGAACTCTAACGACTTGCCCGTCATAACGATTTCTAAGTTATCATAACGATTTCTTTAGAATCGCAACGACTTGCTCGCCGTAACGATTTCTTAAGTCATCATAACGATTTCTTTAGAATTCGCAACGACTTGCTCGCCGTAACGATTTCTTAAGTAATCATAACGATTTCTTTAGAATTCGCAACGACTTGCTCACTGTAACGATTTCGTAAGTCATCATAACGATTTCTTTAGAATTCGCAACGACTTGCTTTTTGTAACGATTTGTTTAGAGCTCATAACAATTTGCTTCGCACATCGATTTCTTTAAAGCTCATAATGATTTGTTAAGTGTTCCAACGATTTCTTCGGTGAACACAATGACTTGCTTTCTATAATGATTTGTTAAGTGTTTTCACAACGATTTCTTCGATGAACACAACCTTTCTTTCTTAAACGATTTGTTAAGTGTTGCACAACGATTTCTTCGGTGAACACAACGGCTTGCGTTCTATAACGATTTGTTAAGTGTTCATACTAAATCCTTCAGTAAATGTAACGATTTGCTATGACTCATAACGACTTGGTCAAACTGACTTGATCATAACGATTTCATAGTCATATAGACAACGACTTATGGTTTATATCAACTTGACATTTATTTTAAAGCGTTGAATAGTCAAAGTTTTCTGTTATCTATCTGACTGTTGTGCATTTAATGAAGACAGAACGTATCTCTGCATGCATGCAGATGATATCTTTTCATTATCGTGCATATTCTGTCAACATCTCTTAAAACAAGATATTTGGCATTGCTATTTTGGTGAATATTCACGTCAACGTTACTGACAATAAGAGACAGCCTAGCTGTCTATTGT
This sequence comes from Colocasia esculenta, assembly GCA_014218235.1. Taxonomy (NCBI): domain Eukaryota; kingdom Viridiplantae; phylum Streptophyta; class Magnoliopsida; order Alismatales; family Araceae; genus Colocasia; species Colocasia esculenta. The sequence continues at coordinate 16,944 of JACBKR010005085.1, forward strand.
TCTAGCATTTAATATGTGCAGGGTCCTAAGACATTCTGTCATACAACTTTGGACCATATAGATGCCAGAAGACCTTATCTCTTTGCGTGCTCAAATGGATAAAAGATTGTTGAAGCTTCCAAATGTCAAGCAGTCTAACGTCTACCAGTCTAAGAGACAACGGTTACTTCAACGGCCGTATTTCAAAAGAAGATATAAATACAAGACAGAAGAGAAGAATGAGTAGTTACTGAGCGGTGAACAAATATCTCGCATACAAGCATTCAAATTCTTCTGCAAGAAGTCTAGAGCCAGGGATCTCATTCCTCATCATCTTTAGGTCTTCGCTCTCTGTGCTGTAATAGAATATCTAAGAGAGCCCGTGTAGTTCTGAGAGTGTACCTTGTTTAGATCTTTTGCTCTCAGTGCTTGTTGCTTCAGATCTTGGCTTGTAAAAGCTTGATCCAGGGGATTGAATTCATTCTATTCTCTTTGTGGTGTTTCCCTTCGTGTGTGAAGGAAGACCTGGTGGGATCCAAGGTGTTGTTTCCCTTCGGTTGTGAAGGAAGACCTGGTGAGGTATCTAGGGTGTTATTGTTCCCTTCTGGTGTGAAGGAACCAGCTGAGCTGGGTGTTGTAGTGTCCATAGGGGGACTGTACCCTAGTAGTGAAAACCTGAGTTGTTGCTCAGGGAATGGACGTAGGACTCCTAAAGAAAGGAGGTCTGAACCAGGATAATTCCTTGCGTTGTGTGATTGATTCTTTGTGGGTTTGTTGTTCATACTAATCGTTACTAACCACATCGAAGATTGTTTTGTGATATTTTTATGTACAGGTGTCACCTAAATAAATTTGTAAAGACCCATTCACCCCCCCTTTGGGCTAGTCAACTGGGCAACAAGTGGTATCAGAGCATGTCTCTTCGCAAAGAAGAAAGATCCAACGATCTGATCAGTAAAGATCCATGGCCAGCCCAAGGTAACATTGAAGGTCAGTCTGTCAACCGACCCCCTCTCTTCGATGGTGAGGATTATGCTTAGTGGAAGACTAGAATGAGTACTTTCTCCAGTCACGACTATCAGATATGGTCAATAGTAGAAGAAGGCGATCTCTTGGTCACAAATGAGAAAGCTCAGTGGACAGATGATGACAGAAAAAGATCTCCTTGAACTGTAAGGCTAAGAGTATTCTGTGCTGTGCACTAAGCAAAAAGGAATTCAACATAGTTTCAGCCTGCAAATCTGCAATGGAGATGTGGGAAAAGCTTAGAATTACCTATGAAGGCACAGACAAGGTGAAGGAGACAAGAATTGATATTCTTGTTACACAATATGAAAGATTTCAGATGCAATCAGGTGAATCCATAACCCACATGTTCAGTAGATTTATAGATATCACAAATGGGTTAGCCGACTAGGAAAAACCATGAGATTGGAGACATGGTGAGGAAATTCTTAGATCCTTACCATCCTCATGGACCCCAAAGGTCACAGCTATTGAGGAACTAATGATCTGAAGAGGATGTCTTTGGAAAAACTCATTGGGTCCCTTATGGCCCATGAGATCAATATGGAAGGTTAGGAGAGTCCTCTAGCAAAGAAGCATTCGAATGCTCTTAAAGCAGAAGAAGACAAGTCAGATGAGTAATCAGCTGAAATGAGAACTCAAGTGCTATGAAGATGAAGAAGCCATGCTGTCAAAAAGATTGCAACGCATTCTAGCAAACAAGAGAAGTTCCAATCTGGTAGAAGACACTTCAAGAGAAATAAAGACTTCAAGAAACTAGATGGAAGGATCAAAAGAAGAGTGAGCCCATATACTACGAGTGCAAAAAGCCAAGACATATCAAAACTGAATGTCCAAAGCTCAAGAAGCCTGAATTCAAAAGAGAGAGAGCTCCAAGAAGTTCAGGAAATATAAGAAGAAAGCTATGGCAGCTGCATGGAGCAACACAGTGACTCAGATAATGAGTCAAGCTCAACCAGTGATGAGGAAGAAGCCAACCTGGCTTTCATGGCAAATACCGAAGAAAAGGTAACCTCTGACTCATCCTTTGATTCTTGTAATGGTTCAGATTTTGATAGTTTAGAAGAAGCTTTCAATGAACTATATGATAAATATAGAGATGTATCTAAATTATTGAAAATTATTAAGAAAAATGTTACTTGTTTAGAAATACAAACTCAGATCTAAAATCTGAAAATGAGCAACTAGAAAAACAGTTAACTGAACTTAAAAGAATAATTAGTTATTATGTGAAGATCTAAAGGATAAGAATGACAATAATTAAGTTGGAAAAACAGGCAGCCATATGAACTGAAAACAGAAATAAAATCATTAACAGATGAAAATATACAGTTATCTAGCACATTGAAAAATTCACTAATGGTAAAAATTCCCTAATATTAAAGGTGCTAGAAGATTAGGTAAGAAGAAAAATGGATTAGGATATACACCCCTAGACAATGAAGAAACCATAGTTTATCCTAAATATATCTAACGCTTAATTTGTACCTAAACAAGACATTGCATACAAGGTAAAATTTAAATATATAGAAAAAATAACAAAATTATCCTGTTGCAGTCACTGTAACAAGTTAGGACATATCATAACAACATGGCCAACAAGACATAAGAAATGTATAATTAAAGGAAATTCAATGATACTAACCAATCAGGACCCAAAAGAATTTGGGTACCTAAAACTTGATGATTTTATTTCAGGGTAACACTCGAGCATCCAAATGGTATTTGGATAGTGGGTTCTCAAGGCACATGTCAGGAATCGGAAGCTATTGACCCATCTCCAAGCTGAAGAAGGAATAGTTACCTATGGAGACAATGGGAAAGGCACAGTAATTGGCAGTGGTTCTGTGAGCAACAAAGGAAAGATAGTTATTGAAGATGTACTGCTTGTCAAAGGGCTGAATCACATTCTGATTAGCATCAGCCAGCTTTGGACAGAAGTGATCAGATTCAGTTTCAAGAATCAAAGTGCAGCATATTGAAGGATGGAGTAGTAATTTTTCGAAGCCAATAGAGAGAAGAACCTGTACGCACTCCATCTTGAAGAACTCAAGGATCAGGACATCTGTTTGACAGCAAGCAAGGATCAATCTACTGAATTATGGCACAGAAGACTAGGACATTGCAGCATAGACGACATGAGAATTTTTTAAGAAGAATCTTGTGAAGGTCTTCCGAAGGTCAGCACAAAAATGGATGGTGTCTGCAGACCTTGTGCAAAAGGAAAGCATGTCAAGAGTTCCTTCAAGTCAAAGAATGTGGTAACAACCTCAAAACCCTTAGAGCTCCTTCATATGGATCTATTTGGGCCAATGAGGACTACCAGTCTTGGAGAAAAGAACTTTGGATTTGTCATAGTCGATGATTACTCAAGATTCACATGGGTATCATTCCTAGAGCATAAAGATGACACATTTGAAAACTTTGTCAGTTTCAGCAAGAAAGTCCAGAAGGATCAGAAGTTCAGCATTGTTTCTATCCGATCAGATCATGGTGGTGAATTTCAGAATGAAAATTTGCTAAGTTCTATGATGATCAGGGAATTGAGCATAATTTCTCAGCACCAAGGACACCACAGCAAAATGGAATTGCTGAGAGAAAGAATAGAACTCTATTGGACATGACAAGAACAATGCTATCGGAATATGATCTGCCAAGGTATTTTTTGGCTGAAGCAGTCAACACAGCAAGCTACATTATCAACAGAGTAATGATCAGGCCAATCCTAAAGAAGACTACATATGAACTGTTCAAAGGAAAGAAACCAATATCAGCTATTTCAAGACATTTGGATGTCCTTGCTTCATCCACAATAATGGAAAACGGGACATGGTAAGTTCGATGCCAAATCAGATGAGGGCATCTTCATGGGGTACACCTCTAAACCCAAAGGCTATAGAGTATTTAATAAACACACTTTATTAATTGAATAGTCTGTTCATATTATTTTTGATGAAACTAACCCTTCCTTGAGAAAGGAAGAAGATAGTGATAATGATAATGCAGATGAACTATCCAAGAAACTAAAGAATACATCAATTGAGGACAAGGATGATCCACCTCTGGAAGACATGCAACAAAAGGAAATTACTCATGAAAATCTTCCAAAGGAGTGGAGATACAAGAAGATCACCCACCTGAGAATATTATTGGTGATCCATATATTGGGTAAGAACAAGAGGTAACATGATACCCTGTGATTATTTAGCATTTGTTTCTCAAATAGAGCCGGGACAATCAATGAAGCTATTGGTGATAAATCGTGGATCTTGGCCATGCAAGATGAACTAAATCAGTTCAAGAGAAACCAAGTATGGTCTCTTTTCCAGACCATCAGACCATCCAGTTATTGGCACCAAATGGGTTTTAAATAAATTGGATGAGGCTGGTGTGATCTTAGAAGAATCCAGACTAGTAGCTCAAGGCTATTCCCAGAGTAAGGCATAATTTTCGATGAAACCTATGCACCTGTACTAGACTTGAGGCTATTAATAATATTACTTGCATATGGCATTAGCATTAGACTTAAAACTATTTCAAATGGAGTCAAATCTGCATTCTTAAATGGTTTTATAAAAGAGAAGTTTATGTGGAACAACCCCCGGTTTTGATGACATAGAATTTCCTAATCATGTTTTAAACTCATAAAGCATTATATTGTTTAAAGCAAGCACCTAAGGCCTGGTATGAAAGGCTAGTCTTTTTCTTCTAAATCATGGTTTCAGTAGAGGTCAAGTATATAGCACTCTATTATAAAATCAAAAGTTAAAAGCATACTACTTGTACAGATTTATGTAGATGATATTATCATTGGATCTACTGATGAATCCCTTGCAAGTACTTGAAAAGTTGATGCAGGGAGAATTTGAGATGACCATGATGGGAGAGCTCAATTATTTCCTTGGATTGTGAATCAAGCAAGGAAAAGATGAACCCCCATCTGCCAAGCAAAGTACACCAAGAACTCTTTAGAAGAAATTTGGATTCGTAACACCAAGCCACTGTCAACACCCATGAGTACATCACAAGGATGGACAGTGACAAAGATGGTAAAAGTAGATCAAAAGATCTACAGAGGTATGATAGGTTCATTGCTTTATTTAACAGCTTTGTGGACCCGATATTCTATTTAGTGTATACATGTTGCTAGGTATCAAAGAGGATCGAGATAATCACATTTAATCTCTGTGAAAAGAATATTTAGATATTTAGCTAGAACTCATGATTTAGTTCTATGGTATCCAAATCTTGTGAATTGATTTAGTAGGATACTCTGATGCTGACTATGCTGGATGCAAAGTAGATAGAAAAAGCACAGTGATTGTTGTCAATTTCTTGTAGGGTGTCTGATATCCTGGTCATCAAAGAAAAAATTCAGTGGCACTGTCTACAGCTGAAGCTGAGTACGTGGCTGCTGGAAGTTGCTGTACACAACTCCTATGGATAAAGCACCAACTTGAAGATTTTGGATTAAATATCAAATCGATTCCACTATTGTTGACAACACCAGTGCTATCAATCTCACCAAAATCCAGTCCAACATTAAAGGACCAAGCATACTGAGGTTAGATATCATTTCATTCGTGATCATGTTGCAAATGGTAATATTTAAATATCCTTTATTGATACAAATGGTCAGTTAGCAGACATTTTCACAAAAGCCTTACATGAAGAGAGATTCACATCTCTTAGAAAGGAATTGGCATATGTAATTTGTGAAAATATTCTGTTTAAAATTGGCATATAAATTTTCAGAATTAAGTAAATTATTTCCTCCATGGTTTTAAGCAAAGGAATTCAAATTATCTTTCCTGGCCGCTTCTTATTAAAGTCGATTTGAATATTCAAACTCTTTTTTGTCGCTTTCTGCCGCCTTTTGGCTCCTCACATTCCACAAAGCATTTATTCAATTACAAAAATTGATGTGGGAACGTTTCATCCCATCTTCTACCTTTTTCCCTCTTTCGTCTGGTTGCCTAAGCCGATGCCCTAACGATTCGGACATCGACTCTCTGCAAGTTTGAAGCTCTCTCTCTCCTTCCCGCGACAAATTTTTAAGGGCTTTCACTCCTTCTTCCTTCTCACCCTCCAGAACCCCTGTTCACCTGATTCCATGGCCGCATCCATCATCTCCAGATGTCTTGGGGCTACGGTGCTGAGTTCCTTAATCCTGAGCACAAGAGAGGTTCACGTTTGTGAAGACCAATTGTGGGGATAAAGCAGTAGATGTTGCTGATCTTGAGAAGAACGGGATGCACAGTGTTGTAGCAGCCATGAGCAGGATGAAGTGGTCAGTTATTTCAACCTTCTCTGAGGTAAGCTATCCAGACCTCGTGAAGGGTTCTATGTTTGCTTGAATCAGAGATAGATGGGTCTGTGACATCTTCAGTCAAAGGTTCCCCATAAAGATTGTTCATGATCTTCTGAAGATGTTATTTGATGTGAGCACAACCGGTCACAGTGGGGTTCACATCGTGGACGCCCAAGCTAAAGTCTTGGCATTGTAGGACCAGGGTTCAGACTAAGAGATGGCAAAATATATATCAATCATTGAATGCTTTCAACCACCTCCTTCCTTCATAGTTTGTCAGATTTGGTTCCTAGAAGTGCAACATTCCCACTTGTACCAAGGCAGATTCGGATATGATGTTCTGGGCCATACAAACAAGGAGATCAACATGGCCAAGTAATTATAGAAAGGATGAGGTTTGCCCATGATCAGATCTGGGATACAAAGCAAGCTTAATGTCTCTTTGCCCTATGCCATTTGCTTACCAAGATCTTCAAACACTTTGGTGTTGATCTATCTGGGGCAGTAGTTGAGAAGATGGGCCAGCAAGTAGGTCCAGAAATCTGAGGAAGAGTGGGTTCTCAGTTGTTGTGAAGTTTGGTCTAAGACCTCTGTAGCAGAGGGAGGCCATTATAGGAGATATTCTAGATATTCAGGAAGAAGTGCCATAAGCATCAGCAGAACCAGCAGCAGTAGCATAGCAGCAGAAGTTGAGGCAGCAGTCGTTGTATCAGCAGTTCAAGAGGTAGCAGGACCATCTGAATTGACAGCTCAAGTAGCAGGGACAAGAGCTAGCAGGGTCCCCTGAAGTGACAGTCGAATCTCAACCTCTAGAAGCACCAGTAGGAGAAGCAGTGGTAGGTGCAGCAGATCCTTTGCCCACCTCCATTGTTGCCTCTATCCTTAGAGAGGTGTTGGATTCTATTCATTCCACCCAAGTCACTCCAGAGCTTGTTGGAAATCAGAGGAAGAGGTTGTGGCATCAGGCCACATTGAGGAATCAGTTGCTCCTGAAGACATTGTTATGGAAGATGCTCCCATTCAGAGGGAGCAAGAGTCAATGGAAGAAGATGCTCCTACTGAGGGGAGCAATTAAAGGGTGACCAGCAGAAGCACACACAATGATGAGCCTATGGGCAGTGTGCCTGCTGATGAAGTCTTTGTCAGTTACCAAGATGATGGCACTCAGGGGAAGGAACATGACAATCCCCCAAGTAATGATCCTAGAGATGGGGAGACACTAGCTCCTCCAATCATATGATGATCAGCAGCCTCCATCTTCAGAGGTAAGGCAGAAAGGAAAAGAAGTGGTTTCCGAAGTTCCACTCTTAGCAGTTACTCCTTTTGAGAGGCAGGTGAGACAGAAAATTGTCATTAATTTGAAACCTGTCGTTGAATGATTAGATGCTCAAGGTGAGATCTTGTGCTCTCTTCAATGTGATGTGAACTCCATTTTTATGAGCCAAGCATCCACCACTAAGGAAATCTCTCAAATAGGAAATGCCATGAAATGGTTCAACAAAGAGATGGCAAGATGAAGTCTATGGTAGCTGAGATTCTGAAGGCAGTTGGAGCTCAAGCTCCTCTCCTCCTGCACCTCCTGCAGATCAGAACTTGGATGCTGATACTTCCAGGCCACCAGGGCCATCAGGGCGTTGGAGTCTGAACCTGTGCAGATAGTGGTAGAGAAGAAGTCTTGGCACCCAAGCCCCCAGCTCCTTCTTTTCTTCTCACACACCTGTTCCTCCATCTCCCACCCTCAGCTTCTACAGCACCTCTTGCTCCCCAGACCTTCAAAAAGCCTCAACCCAGACCCATTTCCTCTCCAACACCATTTCCTTCTCAATCTACTTTTTTCCTGCCTCTTCCACTCATATTCCTCCACCTCCATCTATCTTTGAGGTTCCTCCAGCCTCATCATCACTGGAGCCTCCTCCTCTGGTCCCTCTTCATCAACTGGACCATCTCCTCACACCTCTTCTCTTCCACCATCCTTCTTCATCTTCATCCTCCTCCCTCCTTCATCACCATGACTCCATAAGGACTCAAATTGATGGTCCCTATCTGAGCCCCATCAAAGACGAATTTAAGACACTATTCTTGGCTCTGTTCTCAAAGTTGGCCAACATATTCATGTCTCTGATCCCTCCTGTCCTCCCTCTAGAAAGAAAACCTCTTCATCTTTTAATATCCGTTGTATCCTCCCTTGTGGTTTTCTCTCAAGGAGGTCACTAAAAACAGGCCTCTCTACAGGAATACCTCACCAAAGTTGTCTTTCCCACTGTCTTCAATCTACCTTTCCTAAACCTTTTGACCATCTTCAAACCATCCTACCTTACACCTCTCATACCAAGGTTGCCAAGGCCAGATCTTCTCTCTCTGCTGCTAATCCCTATCTGAAGAAGAATGGGCACGCTCAAATAAGGTCCTCTACAACAAGTTTCTCTCCTGCTAGATCTGAAGTGTTTCCTCCCAGGGATCACTCTCTCACCTTGTCAGAATGGTTTCTGCTCCACCATAACAACTCCTGGGCTCCCTTCATCCAAAGAGATCAAGATGATCAGGCAATTCAACATGTTTAATGATTATAGGTATCTTCATCGTTTACCTGAAGTCCAACTCAGTCAGTTCAGGGAAGCCATCCGAAATCTTGCACCTGAGCTTGGCACTGCAGCAATTCAAGTGGACTATGCTACTCTTCAACTGACAGAGGCTACATATCTTTCTCCTCTTCAATCTTTGCTCATGGATACACCAGTTGGCTCAGTTTATTTTGATCTTTTTGCGAGAGTGATGGGCAGAATCAAAGTTAGAAGGGCAGTGTGGTAGCTTTCTCCAGAATTATCTTTAGGGAGTACCACTAGGCCACATCTGTTTGAGATTCTAGCCCCTGCCTTGTCAGAAATGTGAAAGACTGACACCTGCAGGTTGGGCAAAGTTCTATCCCTTATCAGCTCAGCATTGTCGGATACAAATGCAACCTTAGCCAGGGAAGGCCGCCCTCCAATCTCAGCTGCAACCTTTCTAGACATAAATTCCCTCCACCTTGTTAATGATCCTCTTCAAACTTCGGTGGACAGGTACAAAGTCTATGTCGCCATGCGCCAGGATTGAAGCATAGGTAGATCATCTATCATGTTTCCCTTAATCAGTTTCTTGCTTGTGCTAGCTTTGGAAAAGTCACCTACTACAAGGCATCCTTGGATAGAGATCTGTACAATGATTTCCTTGAAGCTCAGTTGGTCCTTCACCTAAAAGAATGGCTCCCTCTTTAGGATCAAATTATTCTGTTGGCCCTGGACCCTTCAAGACTTACTTTGAGAGACAGAAAAGCAGGCCTGAGAGATTATTTCTCATTTTGCCTCTCTTTTATCTCCTGCCTATTACTTACTTGTACCTCCTCAGAATGAATAAACTACATTTGCTTGTCTCTGCTTATCTTTTCTCTCTTTCTTTTTGTCTCAGATTATCTTTTTGCTTAATGACAAAAAGGGGGAGAAAATACTTAGCATGTCTGAAATACATTCTGCAAATATTCAGATTCTTTATTCATGCTTATTGTTAAGTTTTGTCATCACCAAAAAGGGGAGATTGATGCTCAGTCTGTCCCCATGTAATTTTAATTATTACATATTTTATTTAGGTGATTAACAAAACCCTCAAAAAAGTTCTAACAGATTCTTCATAAGTCTTAAGTATAGGAAATATACCAAGGTCAAACAAGCCAATTTGGTAAGTATTACCTTTCCGAAGCTTTTATCTTGTCAAGATCATATTTCTCTAAGTCCACATCGACTTCTGTCGAAAGTCACGACGACTTCCTTAGTGCTATAACAATTTGAATTCATAACGATTTCTTAAGTGTCTGAACGATTTCTTACTGTGACATCGTTTGATTACAAACAATCGTTCTCGCATGATTCTATAAGTCATCGCAATGATCTCTTCAGAACTCATAACGACTTGCCCTCATAACGATTTCTTAAGTCATCATAACGATTTCTTTAGAATTCGCAACGACTTGCTCGCCGTAACGATTTCTTATGTCATCATAATGGTTTATTTAGAATTCGCAACGACTTGCTCTCCGTAACGATTCATAAGTCATCATAACGATTTCTTTAGAATTCGCAACGACTTGCTTTTTGCAACGATTTGTTTAGAGCTCATAACGAGTTGTTTCGCACATCGATTTCTTTAAAGCTCATAACGATTTGTTAAGTGTTCCATAACGATTTCTTCGGTGAACACAACGACTAGCTCTCTATAACGATTGTTAAGTGTTTCACAACGATTTCTTCGGTGAACACAACGACTTGCTTTCTATAATGATTTGTTAAGTGTTTCACAACGATTTCTTCGGTGAACACAATGGCTTGCATTCTATAACTATATGTTAAGTGTTCATACTAAATCCTTCAGTAAATGTAACGATTTGCTATGACTCATAACGACTTGGTGAACTGACTTGATCATAACGATTTCATAAGTCATATAGACAACGACTTTATGGTTTATATCAACTTGACATTTATTTTAAAGCGTTGAATAGTCAAAGTTTTCTGTTATTTGTCTGACTGTTGTGCATTTATGAAGACAGAATGTATCTCTGCATGCATGCAGATGATATCTTTTCATTATCGTGCATATTCTATCAACATCTCTTAAAACAAGATATTGGCATTGCTATTTGGTGAATTTCACATCACATTTACTGACAACAGAGATAGCCTAGCTGTCTATTGTTCTAGCATTTATATGTGCAGGGTTGTAAGGTCTCGGGTCTAGCGGATCCTTATTGGATCTTGTAGAGGTTCGGTTGTGGTTGACGACAAGGACATTGTCGTTGACTTGGGTTGACGGCCAGGGGGTTAGCCGTTGACTGGGAGTTGGCGTCCATCGTTGTGGACGTTTGCTGTTGGTTCTGGAGGGTTCCTGTGATGAACGTGATGGCAAGCTGTCCAGACGTCGACCCATTGGCGGTTCAAATAGGCGGAGAGGTATGTGGACGTCTATTTGTGGCTTCTGTAGAAATATGACAGCACGAGAGCAGCAACCTTTCCTTTCCTTTCCTCTCCTTCCCTCCACTTTTACCTTTGTCTGTTCCACCTCTTCCAATGGTTGATGGGGCTTGTGGGAAGACCCTGGTACGTATGTGGTGTAAGATCGAGCGGAAACGCGAAGAATTGGTGTGATTCGCGCGGAGACTTCGGGGTTCCGACGCGATTGGTGGCTGTTTAGGAGTTTTTGGGGCGTTCTAAGGTAGGGCTTAACCCCTTAAACCCTCCTTAACGATCAGCATGCTTATTTGTGTAGATTAGTATGCTAATCACATTTTAGGTTGGGTTATACATGCCGAGTTTTGGGTCTTTTGGGCGATCCATGTGTTGGATCGTGGATTTTCCGAAGTTCTGGTAGTGTTAGAAGATGTGAGGAGATGTTTCCCTCCATCAATTTTATGGTTGTTGGGGCGGATTTGCCCAGTTGGATTGACCTGGCGCTGTTCTAGGTTCAGGGGGCTGAGGATATTAACGTCCACATATGTTGACGTTGAGATCTTCAATCTTGATGTTAACGACAAGATCTATTGTCGTTAACCAAGTGTTGGCGGCAATATGATGTCGTCTACATCTTGATTGGCGACATTCGATGTTGCCGTTAATATCTGTGTCCCAGCAGGTCTTGGTCCTATTTGTGTTTCAAGGTGTTGACGTGCGATGTCCGCCTGTTAACACAATTTGCCAGGCTTAGAGTATGGCTCCGCCTGTGCATATACGTATTAACTATGTCGAGATGTGACACGAGGTGTCCGTCTATTGTACGGTGTTTCAGACGTGGAGAGTGTTACCGTCTGTACTCGCGTTGAGTTACCGTGCTTCTGTTTCTGTTTGTCACCTGGACATAGAGCGACGCTTTGTCTAGATGACCAACGTTGGGAGTCCTCCGTCGGTGAGCCAGGATGTTGAGAGCGTCTCTGTCCTGTGCGTAGTCCTTGTGGTGGTTTCTAGCCGGTCTCTGTGAGCCCCTTCTCTACCGCTAGGGTCAAGCGTAGGGGGAAAACCGGTCGTGGACCAGACGCGAGAGAGAGCATCTGTATGTGCACACGTGGCTAGGGTTGAGAGACTCTATGGTGACGGGACACCGAGCCATAGACCGTAGCTGAGTCCTACTTACTGTGTGTGAGTGTGTGTTACTGAGCCGCGAGGTTTTACAGTCTTGTAACGCACTCCTGTCAAGGAGACGCGTTGTTGTTACTAGTTTTGGTTGTGATGCAACGTGTATTTACTTTCTGTTTTTTACTTTCTGCACTTTAGTACTGTTGCCAGTGGGGTCACTTTTCCCTACTGTGTCTCTTTTCTTGAGACTCACTCCCCTCCCTTTCAGGTGGGTCATCGTCGACTCCCATTCTAGGTGAGTCTAGCCACTCTCCGGTGTTGGTGCGCCCTAGCTGCAGTGAGTAGTACTTTTTGTTGTACTTCTGTACTCTGTACTTAGCTCGGACTCTGAGTTGTACATATTGTTTCATGTATAGTGAAATTTTACAGCTTTACATGGTGTGTATCTTCTTATAATTAGTCTCCTCGGACATTAACTTTTTACCCTTCCCAGCTTGTCTCGTGGTTAGCGGTCAGAATTCGGTTTACTGGTTGGGTACTGGTAATGCGGATTTTGGGTCGCTACAGTTTGGTATCAGAGCTGGTCTGATGAGATATATAAGGAAATACCCATCATATTAACTCAGAGTACAAAGAGTATAGTACCTAAATAGCCCGGAGTTAATTAGTGTATTCATGTGTGTGTATTTTTGCTCTGGTATAGTACTATGGCACGTAGGCGATGTCCTAGAGAGGGTGTGGCCGAGCAGGCGCTCGTTACGAGGCTGGAGACGCCCCGCCACCTCAGCAAACGTAGCCTTTGCCAAGGACGCACACAGTGGCATTGTTCCTCCACCGCCGCCACCCCCCTCCTCAGGTAGTTCAGGGATTAGACTTGACCCGATTTCTTGAGGGGATGGATCAGTTTGTACTCAGCACCGTGATGCGCCGGTACCCCAGGGTGGTACTGGGAAGGTGTTGAGGGAGTTCTTACAGTTTCAGCCTCCCCAGTTTTTGGGCCAGCCTGATCCAGACATCGCGCGGGCATGGTTGGATGCAGTGGAGCGGACTTTCCGTTCCATGGAGTGTGTTCTCAAGGAGCGAGTGTTGTTAGCTAGCTACTAGTTGCAGGCGCAGGCGTTGACTTGGTGGTCCTCTGAGTGGGAGACTACTTTTCAGTCTCGCCCACTTAGATAGTTTCCGTGGTAGGAGTTTGTTGTTTCTTTTGAGAGGGCCTTCTATCCTACTTATGTCCGGACGGAGAGGTTGTACCAGTTTCTGGACTTGCAGCAGAGGGACTCTACTGTAGTGCAGTACACGACCAGATTTGTAGAGCTAGGGCGTTATGCTCCGCAGATTATGGCAGATGAGAGTCTGAGGACTCAGCATTTGTAAGGGGCCTGAGGTCAGAGCTCAGGCAGCGCTGATAGTTGCACGCGTCACAGACTTAGATGCGGCCTATCAGACAGTGGCAATGTTGGAGGCTGATACTTTGCGGACCCATGCTCGGAGCACAGAGGTTCAGACGCAGGTAGTTCCTACTCAGCTACGGCAGCAGTAGAGTAGTGTGCAGGCTCCGAAGGCCACGACTTCCTATGCGTCCACTTCTGCTGGGACGATGGAGAAGTCAGGATCTCGGAGGAAGTTTCGACTTGACAGGAGCAGGTAGAGCAGAGACAGCAGTCTATGGGAGTGTTCAGCAGCCGGTAGGCATCCTTCACAGCAGGCACAACGTTCTTTTACTGTCAGTGTTACCGGTGTGACCAGATAGTCACATGGCGTTAGATTGCCCTTTGTTACCTCGTGTGCCGCAGCAGCAGACCCAATCACAGCCCCGAACGCAGCAGCAGCAGCAGCAGCAGGCACCCGTGCAGTAGCGTCAGCAGGCCGGAGGTTCTGGTGGCCGAGAGGTAGAGGTCGTGTTACTCACTTGACCTGTGCAAACGCGGAGGCAGCTCAGCTAGTGGAAGGTACTGTTAAAGTTTTTGGTTTTACAGCTAGAGTTTTGTTTGATTCCGGTGCCCTCTCACTCTTTTGTGTTTGAGGAGTTTTTAGACTCCCTGGAGAGTTGAGTACGGGAGTCTATTGAGCTAGCAGTAGAGTTGCCGACAGGGGACTTTGTCCTTACGTCCTACTGTCTCGAGGAGGTACCTATGCAGTTGCAGGATCAGTGGTTGTCAGCTCGCTTGTTTGCTTTGCAGTTGCAGGATTATGATGTGATTTTGGGTATGGACTGGTTAGAGCGGTATGGTGCAGTGATGGATTGCCTGAGAAGAGGGTGCACTTGCGGATACCTGGGGAACCGGCGTTCTACTTCCAGAGTATCGTACCTCTTACTTCTCGCTTTTTAGTTTCTGCTTTGAGTGCGAGGAAGTTGCTTGCCTCTGGTTGTCAGGGTTTTGTAGTTTCTGCAATGACCCTTGACCAGGTTACCCTCGGGAGTGGGGGACATTCCCGTAGTGCGTTTCCGGATGTTTTTCCAGAAGAGTTACCTGTCTACCGCCAGAGAGAGAGAGATTGAGTTTACTGTTGAGTTGGTTCCTGGCACTGTACCATTTGCACAGGCACCGTACTGTATGGCACCAGCAGAGTTGAGGGAGCTAAAGAGGCAGCTTGAGGAGCTGTTGGAGAAGGGCTATATTCGTCCTAGCTTTTCTCCTTGGGGGTCACCTGTTTTGTTTGTCCGAAGAAGGATGGTACCCTGAGATTGTGTATTGATTATAGGAAGCTGAACCACGTGACCATCAAGAATAGGTATCCATTGCCTAGGATTGATGATCTCTTTGATCAGCTTCAGTTGCTCATGTCTTTTCGAAGATCGACTGAGGTCGGGCTACTATCAGTTGCGGATTATAGACTCTGACATTGAGAGGACTGGTTTTCGGACTAGGTATGGACATTTTGAGTTTTTGGTGATGCCGTTTGGGCTCACCAATGCACCAGCGGCCTTCATGGATCTGATGCACCGGTGTTCCACCAGTTCTTGGACTGGTTTGTCGTAGTGTTTGTTGACGACATTCTGGTGTACTACGCTTCGGAGGAGGAGCACGCCGAGCACCTGAGGATCATATTGCAGACCTTGCGAGAGCACCAGTTGTATGCCAAACTTAGTAAGTGTGAGTTTTTGGCTACAATAGGTTCACTTTTTGGGGCACGTGATCTCAGGTGAGGGCGTTTCTTTTCTGTGGATCCAGCGAAGGTCGAGGCAGTTTTGCAGTGGGAGAGTCCCATGATTGTGTCTGAGATTCGTAGCTTTTTAGGCTTGGCAGGTTACTACCGCAGGTTTGTTCGGGACTTTTCTCAGGTTGCTGCACCCTTGACTCGGCTGACGAGAAAGGGGGTTCCATTTTTGTGGTCAGAGCAGTGTGAGCAGAGCTTCATAGAGTTGAAGCGACTGCTTACATGAGCGCCAGTCCTTGCGTTACCTTCAGATGAGGAGGGTTTTGAGGTTTGCACAGACGCTTCAGGTGTTGGTCTGGGTGCGGTTTTGATGCAGCAAGGCCGTGTGGTGGCTTATGCGTCTCGCCATTAAGCCCCACGAGGAGAGTTACCCGACCCATGACCTAGAGCTTGCAGCTGTGGTATTTGCTCTGAGGATTTGGCGTCTTTACCTATACGGAGTGATTTTTGTAGTCCGTACCGACCACCAGAGCTTGAGGTATGTGTTTTCTCAGAGGGATCTGAATATGAGGCAGCATCGATGGATGGAATATCTAAAAGACTATGATTTTATCATTGAGTATAAGCCTGGAAAAGCGAATGTAGTTGCAGATGCTTTGAGTAGGAAAGCACAGATGAGTCATCTGATGCTTAGGAGAGTGGCAGTTGTGGCAGTTTGTGGTAGAAGGGTCTTTCAGAGTTTCGTCCAGTCGTCGACTGTGTGTGTTGCGCAGTTTGTTGGCGGCTCCCGCCGTTGTGAGACAGGTTTGAGGCTCAGCAGGCAGATCTCAAGTTACACAGTGTGTTACTTCTTCCATAGGTTTAGCTTCGCGAGGACGGGACTGTTAGTTCCGAGATAGACTCTATGTTCCTGTTGAGGAGTTTGTCAGGAGAATTGTGTTGTAGGAGGCACATGGTTCCAGGTACTCGATTCATCCAGGGTCGACCAAGATGTATCACAGGTGGAACGTCAGTTTTGGTGGCCTGGGATGAAGAGAGACATAGCGGCTTTTGTTGCTAGGTGTTTGGTCTGCCAGCAGGTGAAGGCCGAACATCAGCGTCCAGGAGGACTTGGCAGCCGTTAGAGATTCCGATGTGGAAGTGGGACCATGTGACGACTGACTTTGTTTGTGGTTTGTCAGGACAGCTGGAGGTTTTGACAGCATTTGGGTTCTTGTGGACAGATTGATGAAGACTGGTAGATTCTTGCATGTCAGGACTAGTTGGGGTGTGAGTAGGTTGGCCGCGTTGTACGTAGAGCGGATTGTTCCTTTGCACGGAGTGCCGATCTCTATTGTGTCAGATAGGGATCCTCGCTTCACACTGCTGGGTTCTGGCGCAGTTTCCAGAGGGCTTTGGGGACAGAGTTGGCTTTTAGTTCCGCCTACCACCCTCAGTCAGATGGTCAGTCAGAGTGGACTATCCAGACTTTAGAGGACATGCTTAGAGCTTGTTGTCTGGAGTGGCAGGGATCGTGGACAGTTCACTTGTCGTTGGTCGAGTTCGCATATAATAATAGCTATCACTCCAGTATCGTATGGCACCATATGAGCTTTGTACGGACGACCGTGTCGCACTCCTCTAGACTATTCGAGGTTGGCGAATGGATTGTCACGGGGCCAAAGTTAGTACAGCAGGCAGTTGTGGTAGTTTAGCTTGTGAGGCAGAGGCTTCAGTCAGCTCAGAGTCGCAGAAGAGTTATGCAGATCAGCGCAGATGACCGCTCGAGTTTCAGGTAGGGACCAGGTGTTTGTCCGTGTGTCTTCTATGAAGGGACTGGTGAGGTTCGGTAGGTGTGGAAAGTTGAGTCCCCCTTTATTGGACCTTTCACCATTACTGAGCGTGTCGAAGGTTTGGCGTATAGACTGAGCTTCCGTCAGAGTTGGCAGCAGTCCACGATGTCTTCCACGGTCGATGCTTCGGAGGTACCTTTCTGTCGAGTCTCACGTTCTCCCGAGTTCAGAGTGGTCTGAGGTGACTCCACTGTTGACAGTACCAGAGTTTCCGTTGCATATTGAGGATCGCCGAGTTCAGAGATTGAGGAACAAGGCAATCCTTTAGTTCATGTTGCGTGGCAGTGGCATTCAGGTGGTGAGTCAACATGGGAGTGAAAGGGCGAAATGCGCGAGCAGTTTCCGTACCTTTTGGTGAGCCTTCTTTCTTTATGTTGTTTGAATTTCGGGGGCAAAATTCCTTAAGGGGGGAGGGCTATAAGGTCTCGGGTCTTAGAGGATCCTTATTGGATCTTGTAGAGGTTCGGGTGTGGTTGACGACAAGGGACATTGTCGTTGACTTGGGGTTGATGGCCAGGGGTTAGCCGTTGACTGGGAGTTGGCGTCCATCGTTGTGGACGTTTGAAGTTGGTTCTGGAGGGTTCCTCTGATGAACTTGACAGCAAGCTATCTGGACGTCGACCCATTGGCGGTTCAAATAGGGGGCAAGGTATGTGGACGTCTATTTGTGGCTTCTGTAGAAATAGGCCAGCCCGAGAGCACAACCTTTCCTTTTCCTTCCTCTCCTTCTTTCCCTCCACTTTTACCTTTGTCTATTTTTCACCTCTTCCGATGGTTGATGGGAGCTTGTGGGAAGACCCTGTACGTTGGCGGTGCTAGATCAGGTGGGAAACGCAAAGAATTGGTGTGATTCGCGCGGAGACTTCGAGGGTTCCGGTGCGATTGGTGGCTTTTTAGGAGTTTTTGGGGCGTTCTAAGGTAGGGACTTAACCCCTTAAACCCTCCTTAACGGATCAGCATGCTTATTTGTGTAGATTAGTATGCTAATCGCATTTTAGGGTTGGGTTATACCATGCCGGGATTTTGGGTGTTTTGGGCGATCCAAGTGTTGATCGTGGATTTTCGAAGTTCTGGTAGTGTTAGAAGATGTGAGGAGATGTTTCCCTCCATCAATTTTAGGTTGGTGGGCGGATTTGCCCAGTTGGATTGACCTGGCGTTGTTCTGGGTTCAGGGGGCTAAGGATATTAACCGTCCACATATGTTGACATTGAGATCTTCAATCTTGATGTTAACGACAAGATCTATTGCCGTTAACCAAGTGTTGGCGGCAATATGAGTGCCGTCTACATCTTGATTGGCGACATTCGATGTTGCCGTTAATATCTTGTGTCCCAGCAGGTCTTGGTCCTATTTTGTGTTTCAAGGTGTTGACGTGCGATGTCCGCCTGTTAAACAATTTTCCAGGCTTAGAGTATGGCTTCGCCTGTGCATATGCGTAAGTAACTGTGTCGAGATGTGACACGAGGTGTCCGTCTATTGTACGGTGTTTTAGACATTGAGAGTGTTACCATCTGTACTCGCGTTGAGTTACCATGCTTCTGTTTCTATTTGTCACCTGGACATAGGTCTAGATGACCGGCATGTGGGGTCCTCCGTCAGTGAGCCAGGACGTGGAGAGCGTCTCTGCCCTGTGCGTAGTCCTTGTGGTGGTTTCAAGCCGGTCTCCATGGACCCCTTCTCTAACCGCTAGGGTCAGGCGTAGGGGGAAAACCGGTCGTGGACCAGACGCGAGAGAGCATCTGTAGTGTGCACACGTGGCTAGGGTTGAGAGACTCTATGGTGACGGGACACCGAGCCACAGACCCTAGCTGAGTCTACTTACTGTGTGTGAGTGTGTGTTACTGAGCCGCGAGGTTTTACAGTCTTGTAACGCACTCCTGTCAAGGAGACGCGTAGTTGTTACTAGTTTTGGTTGTGATGCGACGTGTATTTACTTTCTGTTTTTACTTTCCGCACTTTAGTACTGTTGTCGTTGGGTTTTCTTTTCCCTACTGGGTATCTTTTCGTGAGACTCACTCCCTCCCTATCAGTGGGTCGTCGTCGACTCCCGTTCCAGGTGAGTCTAGCCACTCCGTTGTTGGTGAGCCCTAGCTGCAGTGAGTAGTACTTTTTGTTGTACTTCTGTACTCTGTACTTAGCTCAGACTCTGAGTTGTACATGTTATGTTTCATGTATAGTGAAATTTTACAGCTTTACATAGTGTGTATCTTCTTATATATAGTCTCTTCGGACATTCACTTTTACCCTTCCGAGCTTGTCTCGTGGTTAGCGGTCAGAATTCGGGTTACTGGTGGTTATTGGTAATGCGGATTTTAGGTCGCTACAAGGGTCTTAAAGACATTCTGTCATAAAACGTTGGACCATATAGACGCCAGAAGACCTTATCTCTTTGCGTTCTCAAATAGATAAAGATTGTTGAAGCTTCCAAATGTCAAGCAGTCTAACGTCTACTAGTCTAAGAGACATGGTTACTTCAACGGCCGTATTTCAAAGAACATATAATACAAGACAGAAGAGAAGAATGAGTAGTTTACTAAGCGGTGAACAAATATCTCGCATACAAGCATTCAAATTCTTCTGCAAGAAGTCTAGAGCCAGGAATCTCATTCCTCATCATCTTTAGGTCTTCGCTCTCTGCTGTAATAGGATTTCTAAGAGAGCCCGTGTAGTTCTGAGAGTGTGCCTTGTTTAGATCTTTTGCTCTCAGTGCTTGTTGCTTCAGATATTGGCTTGTAAAATCTTGATCTAGGGGCTTGAATTCATTCTATTCTCTCTTTGTGGTGTTTCCCTTCATGTGTGAAGGAAGACCTGGTGGGATCCAAGGTGTTGTTTCCCTTCGGTTGTGAAGGAAGACCTGGTGAGGTATCCAAGTGTTATTGTTCCCTTCTGGTGTGAAGGAAGAACAACTGAGCTGGGTGTTGTAGTGTCCATAGGGGGACTGTACCCTAGTTAGTGAAAACCTGAGTTGTTGCTCAGGGACTGGACGTAGGACTCCTAAGGAAAGGAGGTCCGAACCAGGATAATTCCTTGCATTGTGTGATTGATTCTTTGTGGGTTTGTTGTTCATACTAACCGTTACTAACCAACATCGAAGATTGTTTTTGTGTATTTTTTTACGTACAGGTGTCACCTAAATAGATTTGTAAGGACCCATTCACCCCCCCTCTGGGCTAGTCACTGGGCAGCACAAAGGCCACCAGCGGACTAGAGAAACCCCAGAGCATCTCTCTCTAGAAAACTAGAGAGAGAAACAATCAAAACTATTACTCATCAAATTAGCTAATAATAGTTTTAAATTATTAAGTGGTCATATTTTCTATTTATCTCAAATTTTCAATTACTGTAATTCTCAGGGTGCTACACAAGAGATTTTTTATTCTTCTCCTACTGTGGAACACCGTTCTGACCTTAACAAAGCCAATGCCAATCTTAGGTAGATCCTTCATTGCCAGAAGCTTTTTTGGTGTCAGAAATCTATAATTAAATGGCTGGAAGAGGGTGATCGTAATACAACATTTTTTTCATGCTCCTGTCCAGGTTGTTGTATCAGAAATTTTATTCACAGACTTAAGATTAATGAAGCTTGGTGCGATGATCAAGAAGTGCTTAAGGCAGGCTGAGTGTTTCTTTAAGAATTTGCTAACTTCTAAGGACCATAGTGTTCATAATAACCTGTTACTCTCCATTCCTAACCTTATTTCTGAGGATGATAACCAAATGCTTACTGCCATGCCCGCTGCTAAAGAGGTTAATTAACTGTTTGGAACATGAATGGTGACAGTGCTCCAAGACCAGATGGCTTCTCAGGGAAATTTTATACTTCGTGTTGGGATATTATTGGCACAGATGTTGTTGATTGCAGTTCGTGGTTTCTTTTTGCTGGCTATCCTCTTCCGAAAGGGGTCTCTTCTTCTATTATTGCTCTTATTCATAAAGTGGAAAATACCTACACTACCGCCACATCCAGCCTATGTAACTTTGCTATAAAATTATGTCTTCTATCATTAGCATAGGCTTACAACTATTTTGCCTTCTATTATCTCTATAGAGCAGGGTGCCTTTGTTAAAGGGAGGAATATCGTGGACAATATTTACTTGCTAGACAGCTGGTCTCTGATCTTGGTAGGAAAGTTCGTGGTCATAATGTTATTTTTAAACTTGATATGATGAAAGATTATGATCGAGTTGAATGGATTTCCTCTTGGCGGTCCTTCGCAAGTTTGGTTTTTCTCCTAGATTCACTTCCTATGTGGCCATGCTTATCTCTAATTGTTGGTTCTCATTTCTTTTAAATGGCTCCCATGCTGGTTTCTTTAAGTCATCCAGAGGATTACGTTAGGGGATCCTCTTGATCTGACTCTCTTTATCATCATGGAAGAAACTCTAAGTAGGGGTATCTGCATATTGTTGGATAATCATGTTATTCAGCCATATTCGGGTCCCAAGAATTGCATGTGCATCTCTCACCTTTTTTGTGCTGATGATACTCTCATTTTCCTCAATGGTCAGGCTAATACTTATCCACAATTTCATGAATTTCATTAAGATATATGAGGATTCTTCTGGGCAAAGGGTTAATTATGGCAAAAGCAGCTTTCTTATCTCCAATTCTGCCCCTCTTCATGTGGCCTCCAGATTAGTCGGATTACTGGTTTCATCGTAAAAAGGATAAATACTTATATGGTAGTGCCTATTATGCAAGGAAAGAACTTGGTGGCTGATTACAAGAGTTTGATGGATAGAGTAAGTGCTCGTATTAGCAACTAGAAATCTAGATTTCTATCTAAAGCGTGTAGAATTACTCTCATTAATTTGGTTCTTACTTCTATGCCTGTGTATCTTTCATCTGCTTATTCCATTCCTAAAACTATTCTTACTTTTATTGAGCGCCTTTGTGCTGCTTTCTTCTAGGCTGGATCTCCTAATGAGAAACTCAGGCACTGGGTTCTTGGCCTACTATTCAAAAGCCTATTTTGGAAGGTGGTCTTGGGGTGCGCAGCCTTTGGCATATTCAGTCATCTATGGTGATCAAGCTTATCTAGAATATTTATCATGGGGCTTCTCTGTGGGTTACATATGCCAACGACAGATTCTTTAAAGGTGGACAACTTGTTAGACATCCGCATGGTATCTCCAAGAAACTCTTTTATGTTGCACATGACATTGTTAAACAAAATTCTAGATAGATTTTGGGTAATGGTGCTAGTGTTTGTTTCTTAGATGATGTTTAGATTGGTCAGAGGCCCCTTCAGAATAATTTATCAACTTTGCTTTTAGGCCCTTCTCCCACCGTTTAGGTGGTCATGCTTGATGACATCTGTAACATCCTTGTCCCCTTTGAGGGTCAGCTCTCTCGGCTGTGATCGCGACATGTCGACCCGTCCCCTTCTGAGGCGATGTAGGTTACCATCGCATTCTGAATGAGAACCGCCGGCCGCCCGCCCCTGTCACGATAGGGCTCTGACAGCAGACTGTTGTTTTGTCTTTTAGCTGTATGAACAGTGGAGACACTTGTCATCATGCATGCTTGTACGCGACATACTAGTCCATTGTGATTAGATGTCAGCGTTGCATGCATGCCACGTGGTGGCTTTGACCGTTAGGATCGCAGGACACGACATAAGTGGTTGTCGCGTTAACGTTGGTAACGCGACGACTAGGTACGTTGCGTTCTTATCGCCTGTGTTTAAGTTGCTCTGGTAGAGAGCAGAACCCCTTTTTGCCTGTGTTGTGTTCTCTTTCCTCTGCGGCGATTCTTGTGGCTTGGCTGCTCCGTGGAGCTTGGGGAAGGCTTGGGGTTGTGTGGTGTTTGGTGAAGGTAAGTGCATGGTTTGATTGTGTTGGTGGGTGTGAAATTTGTGCTTCTCCCTCTCACTGCCTTCTCCTCCCCCCTTCTCTGTGGCATGCACCTTGGTTTCTCTCCATCAGCTTGTAAAGGGTATGCTCGGCTCATGGACGGCGGCTCTTTTAGCGTTGGAGCTCGGAGGTGGAGGGGTGCAAGCCTACGAGAAGGCCCTAATCGGGTGGATCTTCGTATTGAGGTAGGGACCCCAAACCCTCCCCCAAGTTCTACCATGCTAGGGCCATCTCCAAGCTTAGAATCCTTGCTTAGGATGTGCATATTGTCTTATTATTCATGTGGTTGTTTTGTGATGCTTGGATCATACTTGAGATGGGTGGGTTATTTGAGGGTTTCATATTTCATATGTGAGGTCTTAAGTGTAGCTTGAATTCCTTGCATGCATGAGGGTTTTCCTTGGGTGGTTTGCATGTCAATGGATGTGTTTCCCTCGTTTCCATGCTCCCCACCGGTTCTTGTTCAATTTTGTGGCATTTGGGGTGTCGGGCGTTGCGCGACATGCTTCCCAGTCACGACCTGGTCGCAACGTATCGTCGCGTCGCATTCTCTCTGAACGCTCCCCAGCACCCATCGCGTTAGCAAACATGACAGGGTACGTGTGCGGCATTCAAGTTCGGGGTTTGTCAGAACGCAACGTCCGCCTCCATCGCGATAGGATCGCGGCGGGGTATGTGTCACGTTCAGAAGACCTGAGTTTGTTGCGGCGCCTTAAGCATGAGCATTCTTATTGTGACGGGTCTAGGGTCACTTTCTGGTATCTTGTCGTGACAGGCAGGATCGTCACGTTCTGATCTTGTCGTAGCACTGCGTCGCCTCTCTGACCGAGAGGGACTGGCGACAGGTTTTTGACGTTCCGCTTCCACTGCGACTCAGTTTTCTGGCACCTATGGTGTTCCTAGTGCAGTGCTACTCTAGTCTCTTAACTCGGTGCTAGGCACTTGAGGGCTTGTCCACGGGATAGGTTGTTACCATTACCTAGGGCCCCCATCCTCGCGCACCTATTAGTTGGAGTTCTCTGGGCGGCAGGTGTGCTCGAGTCACGGACTTAGAGTAGAGGGGAAAATAGTGGGGCAGCGGCATAGAGTCGTTTGTAGAGCTCTCTTAGCTAGGTCAGGGTCGCCGAGGTAGTTGTGGCACTCTTTCGGTGCGAACCAGCTAGTCCTTTCTCATTGCCTCACTCTACGTGGTTTCGAACCATTAAAGGGGTCAGGCATGAGAACGTAGTCCTCCAGACTACGGCGTTTTGTTTTTACTTTAGTTTCGCGTCACACTCTGACGGGAGGTGCTAGACATGGACCGTTGGTCGAGGGTAAGACACGTGGCGCACCTGACCTACTGACTAGTGTAGCGTTCTATAGTTAGTGTGTTTGTCTAGGCAGTGCTTAGCTGTCTGTGTTACAGGCTTGGGTTTCTTCTGGTGCCGTGTTTTTACACGGGTTTTTCGGTCCCGATGTGTAGCCTAGACCGATGACCGTGTAGTTTGTTTCACGCTTCCGCACTTGACTCTGTTTAGTAGAATAGAATTTATTGATTTATTAAATCATTGCATTTAATCTATTTTACTGTTAGAACCAGAGGGAGATTGGTAGTCCCTACTGGAATTCTTCGTGAAGCTCATGCCCTCTTTTGTAGGTGAGAGTTCACAGTAGTTCCCTCCATGGCGGACTGAGGAGACGGGGCCGTAGTAGACGGCGTCCCTAGTGAGCAGTGTTCCCCAGCTTGTGTACTTCACCCTCAAGGTATGCCCCTAAGGGACGTGTTCTTTTCCCTTTTATTTCTGCACTTGTACTTTATTTACTTTGGGACTGTACTAGACTGTTACTCAATGTTGGACTCTTTTCCTTCATCTGTCGTACATTTTAGTGCGTTAGGTTTTTATTTATGTCTATTACATATCTTGTTAGACCGATCCGTTAGCCCTCCGGCTCTTCGGACCTGTGGGCGCGGTGCCAATGTTCAAATTCTTGGTAGAGCCGAGGGTCCAGGCACCGGGGCCGTTATATGGTATCAAAGAAAGAGGTCTATCAGGACTTGTAATGGAAATATGTAATAACATAAAGTCCCTTAGGAGGTACAAGTAAGATTGTTAGCCGCCAGAGTTTTATCTGTTAACCTATTATTGTGGTTGTTTTGCAGAACATTCATCCATACACTCGCAGGCAGGCTCGTGAGCTGGCGGAGCATTAGGAGTTTGAGTCGGACGGGTCAGTTGCAGCCGACCACGTGCCGATTGATGCTCGGCTCCAGCAATTCGAGCAGGCTAGGGACCTATTGCCTTAGGGCATTCTGTTTCCACAGGGAGGGCCGTAGTAGCAGCAGCAACAACAGTGTTTCTACCCCCACCCCCCCGCCGTCATGGAGAAGTGGTGGAGAGCTATGTTCCAGGATCCTTAGCAGTACCAGCAGTAC
Organism: Colocasia esculenta; assembly: GCA_014218235.1. Lineage (NCBI taxonomy): Eukaryota > Viridiplantae > Streptophyta > Magnoliopsida > Alismatales > Araceae > Colocasia > Colocasia esculenta. The sequence goes on from JACBKR010005085.1 coordinate 42,556, forward strand.
CCGCAATAACCGCAGTAACGCCGTACCAGTAGGAGGTTAGTAGTTCGCAGAGATGGCAACAGAGGAGCCCACCACCACCCCGCAAGCAGCACCAGTTCGGCCAGGTACCACTAGTGGTACGACAGTAGACTCCAGTTACAGCGGCAGCACCCTGAAGACCGCACGACACTTCTGGAGATTTTTCTTCATCTTCGGCCTCCGACGTTTTCTGGTGACCGCGATCGGGATAGGGCAGAGAGAGTTGGGTCCATGAGCTCGAGCGCACCTTCGAGACCATGGATTGTGCAGAGCTGGATCAGGTCAAGTTGGCAAGGGGTCTGCCCACAAGTGGTGGAGGGCAGTGAGGCAGACCAGTTTTCAGGGTAGGAGGCCAAACTAGATCACTTGGCAGGAGTTCCTTTTGTCTTTCACGATGAGTTCTTCCCCGACTACGCTTTCCGTGAGAGGAGGACCAGTTCCACAAGTTGGTGCAGGGAGACTCTACTGTATCACAGTACCACTAGAGGTTCGTGCAGCTGCATCGACACATCCCCCATGTGGTTGCTAGTGAGCAGGCTCGTACCGAGCGATTCATTAGAGGGCTATGCTCGGAGTTGAGGTGGGCCATGGCTGGTCACCTCTGAGACTCCTTGACGCTAGTAGTGGCGAGAGCCACCGCCTTGGAGCGGGAGTGTCGGTTTCAGTCGCAGCAGAGTGGAGGCTCAGGGAGGTCTTCTTCGTACCAGCACCCCTCAGGCAGTCGAGGGAGTGTTTCCTCTTCTTCTTCTTCGGGGACAAGCGGTGCTGGCCTGACCTCAATGTTGAAGAAATTGTTCACGTCGTGGGCGGCTTCAGTACAGGCAGCCACAGCAGCAGCGACGTCAGTCGGAGCAGCCAGTGGAGCAGTCTATACAGCAGGGAGCAGAGCAGGGCCAGCACGACACAGGTTGTTTCCACTGCGGGGCAGCTGGGTCACTAAAGGCGAGAGTGTCCGTTGTTGAGGTAGCAGTAGCAGCATTAGGCACCTCAAGCGTAGTTTTCCTCCACCCCAGTCGGCGTAGTGCCAGCAGCAGCACCAGGGTCAGTTCCAGCAGCCGTAGCAGCGCCAACAGAAGCAACCTCAGTGAAGACGTGGATGCGGTCTGGTAATGAACATCACCAGAGAGGAGGCAGAGGCCTCTAATCTGGTCGTTGGTACGGTTCCTATCCTTGGTAGGGCTGCTAGAGTTTTGATTGATCCGGTTGCCACACACTGTTTTGCTTCTGAGGAGTTCTTTGCCACTTGTCTGAGTTTGCTCCGGAGCGGGCTTGTGACCTAGCTATTGAGCTACCGACGGGTGACTTTGTGCGTACTCTGGGCTACCTAGAGGTGTCACCGTCGAGGTATAGGTCACCACTACCAGCCAAACTGTTTGCCTTGCAGCTCCACGACTTTGATGCCATCCTTGGCATGGACTGGTTAGAGGCACACTTTGCATTGGTGGATTGTCAGCGGAAACCGTGAGGTTTGAGCTACCTGGAGCACCTGTGCTTTGCTTCTGAGTACCTAGTCTACCCGTCGACCCTTTGTCTCTTTTTGTAGAGCTCGAGATCTTATTCGAGATGGTGGTGTTGCTTTCTTGGCTTTTCTGTGTGTCTCAGATTCTGGTGAGATATTTGTCTTAGATGTGCCTATTGTTTGCGAGTTTGCTAACGTGTTTTAGAGGATCTACCTGGCTTGCCGCCGGAGCGGGAGGTAGATTTCTCCATTGAGTTGCTTCCGGGATGATGCCTGCATCCAAGGCATCGTACTAGATGGTGCCGGCGGAGCTGCGAGAGTTGAAGCGCCAACTAGAGGATTTGCTTGCATTGGCTTCATTCGTCCTAGCCATTCTCCATGGGGAGTGCCTATTTTGTTTGTGAGAAAGAAAGATGGCAGCCTCAGGATGTGTATTGATTATCGGCAGCTGAATCAGGTGACCATGAAGAACAAGTACCCTTTGCCCAGGATCGATGACTTGTTCGACCAGTTGCAGTCAGCTTCAGTGTTCTCGAAGATCGGCTTGAGGTCGGGCTACTACCAGTGTGGATCCACGAGTCAGACTTCGCTAGATCAGCTTTTCGCACCCGCTACGGCCACTTCGAGTTTGTCGTGATTCCTTTTAAGCTCACGAATGCACCTGCAACGTTCATGGAGCTGATGCACAGTGTGTTTTGAGAGTACTTGGACAGGTTAATGGTGGTGTTCATCGACGACATCTTGGTGTACTCATTGACGGCAGAGGAGCACGAGGTAACTTGAGGCTGGTGCTGCAGACTTTGGGAGTACCAACTTTACGCCAAGTTCATAAAGTGTGAATTTTGCTAAAGAAATGCATTTCCTCTGTCACGTGGTTTCTGGTGTAGGTGTGGCGTTGGATCCCGCCAAGGTTGAGGCCGTGGTTTCATGGTGCCAGCCCACTTCAGGTAGAGGTGCACAGTTTTCTGGGGCTAGCAGGCTACTACAGGAGGTTCGTGCAAGACTTCACCAGAGTTGCAGAGCCTTTGACCCAGTTGACCATGCGGGAGACCAGGTTTGCATGGACAGTAAAGTGCGAGCGCATTTTAGGAGCTGAAGAGCCGACTGACTTCAGCTCTAATTGTGACGGCCCTCATTATACTGGTACGGTTATACCAACCCACGTCGGTATAGCAAGAGTCCTCACAGTGGGACATTTACCCAAACGATACATACAGCTGAGATACACGCGAATATACAACAGAGTAGCGGAAGTAAAAGACAACTGTCTCCATTCATTCATCATCCACATTAAACATACATGCAATTCGCAATTTACATAAGAGAACTAAGGTCCACATAATTTAAATTGCTGAAATAGAACCACAATTTGTCCACATTTATACATCCTTTTCATAATACTCTAATACAATGTTCAAATTACATACTTATGAAATACACAAATCTCAAGAAACTCCAAAGCTAGTCTCCGCGCTCGGAGTCCGTCTCCACCGTCTCCTCCAACGGTGCCGTGTCACCAACTATACCTGTACGCCGAAGCAAGGAGTGAGTCCAAGGACTCAGCAAGCAACATAGTCATGATATACACGTACAAGTCCTAGTGGTTTCTACATGCACATTTACAATTTGCAACACAAGGCATGCTAGTCAATTTAAGTTTCAACCTATCATGAAAGTTTTACAACTTTATACATGGATCATGCTTTCAGATTTCTAAGGATAAAATTTACTTATCACATGCTCTCTATTCCATTTACTTATGAAATTTTGTCTTTAAAGAACCTAAACATGAGAGCTACCAACATGAACATTGTGCATGCATGAAAGGGGAACACAACTAGCATGGCTTTCACATGTCCTTAAGTACATACATACCCTTTTCACATGCTTTAGGTTGCTGATTTCACATGGTTTAACGGCTGTAAACCTATACATGAAAGCTACAATATTGCATAAAACATATCATGTGATCAAACAATCATGCTATTTTGTACCCGTTTTCACCAATTATCCCTAACATGGATTCGAGATATCTTTGCACATAATAACATGATGATAATAACATAAATTCACTGATTTCACATGATTTCAGATTTGTCTCACATGGTTTTCAATATCATATTTTCACATCTTTAGTTTCACATTTTCTTACACAAGTTTCCTCTTTCACATGGTTCACTTTACACATACACATTCACATTGTCACTTACACATTTACACATGGACACATACACATTACACATTTCACATTACACATTTTAGGTGCCGTGACACATAGTCCAAACCACCAAAGAAGGACATATACACATCACATTACACATAGACGCCATCTAGGCATTCCAATGGCGACTCTTGGACTGCGCAGACTGGGAGAACAAGTCTCCACCCTAACCAGTGGTACTTGTCCACCTCCAGGATTTCCCCCTAATGCCCTTAGGGTCACTTACACATTGAACTTTCTCAGGGGGACTTTTCCTTGATACAGCTCTACTGCCCTCTACGGAAGCAGTGTCACATTGGCACAGTTACACATTTACACATTTACTGTTTTACACATGGTTTTACACTTCACACTTTTCATCACATTCACTTCCTCACTCACATGAATATCTCTGTTTTTCCTAACATGGTACTACAGAATTTCAGGAGTTTAACACACAGAATTTCACTAATCAAGTTGGTTTTAGACAATAACTAATCACATTACGATAATATACGTAGATTATCACATTTTACATGAAAACATAACTTCTTATTTACTGATCCAAATGACCTGAAATTTTAACCACATGATGTTTTCGGGTTCAATCATACACTCAAATTTTCAGATTTTTCTGAGCTAAATAATTATTAGAAAATCAAATACTTATTTTTGCATGTCATTCACAACTTAAGTTAACATGGAGTTTAACACATCTTGCAATTTGCCACTTACTGTTTAAACAGAGGCTACTAACATACGCATGATTTAAGAATACAAGATTTCCCTAAATCATACATCTATATTAATCATCACAATCTTTCTTGTATGTCTTTTTACTTACCGAATCGGATTTATTGGCAATTTATACAAGCATGGATAATTTATCAAAATTGCATACACATATACTGACCCACTAATCTTCATGATCAGACAAAACCAAGGCATTCATACTCATCCTAATCATGAAACATGGATTTGCAAGATTTTCAACAAGTCATGCTCACAAGTTTAAGGGATACAATATTTCCTACATTCACCATCACACACCATATTCATCCACACACCACAATTGACTATATACATAGAGTATAGAATACCATATATCCTCATCACGGAAACCATACCGAAATTAATGTAAGGAAGGGCAGAACAGTTCATTGTTCTGTCCAGAGGAACTTGGCGGCGGTCTCTGGCCGCTGACTCAGGGTCAGCGGCATGGCCGATGGACGCCAAGCATAATATCGGCGTCCAGGGACCTTGCCGTCGATGCAGGTCTGTGCAGAAACACAGACCCGACCTCTCAAGATTTGGTGAATGGGAGGGTCTAGGACTCGAGGGAAAATGTACAAAAATTGCAAAACCAACCTAGACTCATACGGGGACATCATGGATAGGTCACTTGCCTTTTAAAAAATCCTTCAAAGGATCTAGGGCTCGTGAAGCTCTCCTTGGGCTGTCCCAAGAAGTGCAGAACTCCTCCAAAAGATCTCTCCTCCGGGTTCTTGAGCGAGATCCACAGCAAGCCGAGTCGGGGAAGCCTTCCTCGTCGGTCCAGCAACCTCCTTGAAGCAGTGGAATGCCGGATCAAGCTCCAGGGGGTCGGATTTTTGGGTGCTAAGTGGGGTTTTCTCACAGTTTTCTCTCTATGGTTTTTCTTTCTCTTTTTCTCCTCTTGCAAGGGTGAAAAGAGGCTGGGGGAAGGGAGCTCCGTTTTAGACCTAAGGAGAGACCCCTCTCCCACTCCTTTGGTGATATGACAGCCCTCAGAGCCGTTGGGGAGAACCCCCAATGGCTGGGCTTTCTTGTTTCAGAAGCTTGCAGCTCTGCTGCGCATGCAGGCTAGAGAAATTGGCGTCAATATCGCTGGACGCCAGGATGAGTGTTGGCGTCCATGTCTGGACGCTGACACCACTAAACGGCCTAGGGTTGACGCCAGATGGCCTTCGGCCAGAACTCTGAATATGCAGAAAACCATGCATACCGTGCATATATACATGCAATATGTATACGGTATTATACCCATACTATCACCATGCAATACATACATTATTTATATTAATCTAAACACATGCACACGTACTTGTATTACTAATACGTACGTAAATATGTACATACATACACAAGCACAATCATACGCACACAAATACAATAATGCGACGGAAATTCGAGGGCCTTACACCCTCTCCTGCTTAAAGAAACTTCGTCCTCGAAGTTAGAACGACACTACTCAAACAAAAGGGATACTTCTTCTTCATCGCATCCTCAAGCTCCCACGTAGCCTCCTCACGTGAGAAGTTCCGCCATAGAACTTTCATCGACGCAATACTCTTGTTCCGGAGATGCTGAACCTTCCGGTCAAGAATGGCTACGGGTTGCTCGACATACGAAGATCTGGCTGGATCTCCACTAGCTCATGACTAATCACATGAGACGGATCTCGGACATACTTCCTGAGCATGATACGTGGAATACAGGTGAACGCTAGCCAAAGCTGGGGGTAAAGCTAGCTCGTACGCCACGTTGCCCAAACGTCTGAGAATCTCATATGGGCCAATGAACCTACGGCTTAGCTTGCTATGCCTGCCAAATCTGACAACACCTCGAGTAGGCGATATCTTCATGAAGACATGATCGCCAACCTCGAACTCCAAATCCTTTCTCTCTGTTGTCGGCATAACTCTTCTGCCTATCCTGTGCCGCAACAAGCCCTTTTCCTGATAAGCTGAATCTTATCCGAAGTTTCCTGAACTAACTCCGGTCCGATCAGCTGCCTATCACCAGTCTCCTCCCAACATAAAGGAGATCTGCAGGGCTACCATACAACGCCTCGAATGGAGCCATACCAATACTAGCATGAAAGTTGTTGTTGTATGCGAACTCCACAGAGGTAAATGACGCTCCCAATCATCCTTCCAATCCAGAACACACGCTCTCAACATATCCTCGAGCGTCTGGATAGTCCTCTCGGACTGTCCATCGGTCTGGGGATGAAACGCCGAACTGAGCTTAAGCTCCAACCTAACGCATCCTGAAGACCTTTCCACAATCTCGAAGTAAATCTCGGATCTCGATCCAAATGATCGACTTCGGCACACCATGCAATCTAATGATACCGCTAACATACATCTAGCTAAACTCTCTACTGACTGCTTCTTCTTCATAGGCAAGAAATGAGCAGTCTTCGAGAATCTATCTACAACTACCCAAATCGAGTCATTGCCCCTTCTAGATCGAGGCAAACCCGATACAAAATCCATAGTGACAGCTTCCCACTTCCATACGGGATATCCATCCTCTGCATAAGGCCGGATGGTCGCTGCCGCTCGGCTTTCACTTGCTGACATACTAGACATCTAGACACATAATCCGCAACATCCTTCTTCATGCCGGACCACCAAAATGATCTCTTCAGGTCTTGATACATCTTAGTGTTACCCGGATGAATAGAGAATCGCGACCTATGAGCCTCCGCTAACACATGCTCACGGACATCTACCACATCGGGGACACAAACACGGTGCTGAAATCTAATCACACCGTCCTCATCACGAGCAATGCCCGCCTTACCCACTAACTCTAACAATCTAGGATCGGCTTTCTGCTGCTCAATCACCTCATCCAAGACGAGGATCTAAGGGATAGCTGAGCTACAAAAGCTTGACACAACGATGGCTCTAACTCGGTCATAGAGCACGCTGCATCCTCCAACATCTTCCAATCCTGCTGGAGCGAAGACCTCTTCCTACTAAGAGCATCTGCTACGACATTCGCCTTTCCAGGGTGATACTGAAGGTCGAAGTCATAGTCCTTCAAGAACTCAATCCATCTCCTCTGCCTCAGGTTTAATTCCTTTTGGGAGAAAAGATACTTCAAGCTCTTGTGGTCGGTAAACACCTCAAATCTGACACCATAAAGATAGTGCCTCCAGATCTTTAGTGCATGAACCACAGCTGCGAGCTCCAAGTCATGAGTCGGATAGTTCCTCTCATGCTCCTTCAACTGTCGAGAAGCATAAACCACTACCCTCTCTCGCTGCATGAGTACACAGCCTAAACCAATCTGAGATGCATCCGTATAAATGGCAAAACCCTCTAGACCACTAGGCAATACCAATACCGGAGCAGAAGTAAGCTTAGCCTTCAATAGCTGAAAGCTACGCTCACATGCCTCAGACCATACGAACTTCTAACCCTTTCTGGTCAGCTTTGTCAAAGGGGCGGCGATGGATGAGAAACCCTCAATGAATCGCCGATAGTAACCAGCTAACCCAAGGAAACTACGAATCTCCGAAGGGGTCTTGGGAATCTCCCAATCCATAACTGCCTGGACCTTTGCTGGATCAACTGCAACACCAGCGCCGGAGATAACATGCCCGAGAAGTGAACCTCGCGCAACCAGAACTCGCACTTGCTGAACTTCGCATACAGCTTGTGCTCACGGAGAACCTCTAAGACTAACCTCAAATGCTGACGATGTGTGGCCTCATCCGGAGAATAGACCAACACGTCATCAATAAACACAACGACAAAGCTATCTAATATGGACTAAACACCCGGTTCATGAGATCCATGAACGCTGCAGGGGCGTTGGTCAATCCGAAAGGAAGACCAAAAACTCATAATGTCCATAACGGGTTCTAAATGCCGTCTTGGACACATCCTCACTCCGAATTCTCAACTGATGATACCAGATCGCAAGTCAATCTTGGAAAAGACTGATGCCTCTCGCAACTGGTCAAACAGATCATCAATCCGAGGTAAGGGATACCTGTTCTTCACAGTCACTTGGTTCAACTTCCTATAATCAATACACAACCGAAGTGACCCGTCTTTCTTCTTGACGAATAATACAGGTGCGCCCCAAGGGGAAACACTAGGGCGAATAAATCCCTTATCGAGCAATTCTTGCAATTGCTTCCTCAACTCGGCTATTCTGCAGGGGCCATCCGATATGGGGCCTTCGAGATAGGAGGTGCCTGGAAGCAACTCTATAGTGAACTCTATCTCCCTATCCGGTGGCAATCCAGACAAGTCATCGGAAAGACATCTGGAAATTCCTGCACCACATCGATCTCTGCAAGAGTCAGTGACGAACCAGCATCGGTACTAGCATAACGCTGGCAAGAAATGCGTCACAACCCTTGTTCACCATGCGCATCGCCTTCATGGCAGAGATAACTAACTTTCCCGCTAAGTTCTTTGGCAAGGGATGAGAACTCGTCCTCACCAGGAATGCGGAAAACAATCTTCTTCCGACGACAATCCACTAACGCATAGTGCTCCTCTAGCCAATCCAGACCAAGAATGCAATCATAGTCCTTCATCTTTAGCAAGAAGAAACACCCATCTAGGAATCTATCCTCAATGCACACAGGTAACGACGGAATGCACTTCCTAGTCGATACCGTACCCGCAGGGGTGTGCACAGACAAAGGGACCTCTAACTCCTCAGACTCTATGCCTGACTCTAGGGCTAACTGCCTAGCGAACCGCTCGGAAATGAACGTGAGTAGCACCCGTATCAAACAAACCCAAGCGTGCACACCGAAAAGCAAACCGTACCTTCGGTGACATGCTCCGCCTGCTCGGCGTCCTCGCGAGCTAAAGCAAACACTCGAGCTGGGGCTCGAGGCTTCCTGGTCTTCCTGTAGCTGGCGCGGCTGCCGCTACTACTGGTGCTGGCGCTCCACGCTGAGCTCCTTGCTGAAGTCTTGGGCACTCTTTGATCTTGTGGTCGCTGCTCCCACACTTTAAGCATCTACCCGCTACTAACCAACACTCGGAACCTCCATGGGTCTTCCCACAATGGGGACACTCTTTCTTCACACCAGGGGACGTACAGAAGGTACCTGAGAGTTGCTGACTGCCATGATTTCTGCGGTGTCTGGTACACCGTTTTTCCTCTTATCCTGCCGCTGGAATGTCGCTGCCGGCCTCTTCTTCTGCGAAGCCTTCTTCTCCTCCAGATATTGCTCCATTTCTCCCTCCTGTCTGCAGGCAGCGCTGAGGGCCTCGTCTAGCGTGCGGTGGTCAAATGCCACGTCTCGTCCTCAGTGATGGCTTGAGTCCCATCACGAACTTCTTGGTCTTCCTGCGCTCATCCTCTACGATATGCGGTGCATTTAGAAAGTTCAGAAAAATCTTGCCTCGTATTCCAGGACGGTCATTGATCCTTGCGTCAGGAAAGGAATTCTTGCTCCATCTTGTCCTGGATATGCTCTGGGACGAACTTGGCTCGAAATAGCCTCACGAACGCGTCCCACGCCACGTCTACTGCTCCGTCCTCAAAGCGTGTACGTAGTAGGGAGGACCACCATACATCCGCTCTCTCTCCTGCAATACACCTTCATAAGCACTAACTAACAATTCTAACTTGACAACAACATACAAGCATAAACTAAACATACCTGTAGCATGTAGGTGGCTAATGTCACCTTATCCTCATCAGGACACCTGATAGCTCGGAAGATTTTCTCTGTCTCCCTCATCCAGCTTTCTGCCATTAGCGGATCACTCTCCCCCTTAAAAGAGGGTGGGGTCATCCTCTTGAATCGCTCCATGATGGAAGGTCCACCATGGTCCTGAGCTGGGGCCTGAGCCTGCTACATTAAACAATAACAATATACAATAAACACAATATCATACAATTAAATAGCAAACTACTAGTTGTTTCATTATTCTACCTGGGCCTCCAACTGGCCTGGAGTGCTGCCTGGGTATGAGCCTGCGTCTGCATGGCTTGCACCAGACCTTGCATGAATACTCCATAGTCCACTGGCGGTGGTGGGGGAAGCACAGGACCCTGTGGGGCCGGGGCCTGCTGCTCCGCCCGCTCCTCACGCCTCTGCTCGTCGTCGCGAGCTGGCACACCTCCACGTCGTCCATGGAAGCCATGGCTGTAATAAAATTTCAGCCACCATTAGAGCTAGGTTACTAAGTTCTCTAACCATTTTCTTATCTATCTTTCACTTCTTATTAGTGTTTTCTACACATGTGGACATACTAGCATGCATGGGATGATGACTTAGATATATTCATGTGCAATCTCAACCGGTCGCTCTGATACCAATCTCTGTGACGGCCCTCATTATACCGGTACGGTTATACCAACCCACGTCGGTATAGCAAGAGTCCTCACAGTGGGACATTTACCCAAACGATACAAACAACTGAGATACACGCGAATATACAACAGAGTAGCGGAAGTAAAAGACAACTGTCTCCATTCATTCATCATCCACATTAAACATACATGCAATTCGCAATTTACATAAGAGAACTAAAGGTCCACATAATTTAATTGCTGAAATAGAACCACAAATTGTCCACATTTATACATCCTTTTCATAATACTCTAATACAATGTTCAAATTACATACTTATGAAATACACAAATCTCAAGAAACTCCAAAGCTAGTCTCCGCGCTCGGAGTCCGTCTCCACCGTCTCCTCCAACGGTGCCGTGTCACCAACTACCTGTACGCCGAAGCAAGGAGTGAGTCCAAGGACTCAGCAAGCAACACTACTCATGATATACACTACAAGTCCTAGTGGTTTCTACATGCACATTTACATTTGCAACACATACATGCTAGTCAATTTAAGTTTCAACCTATCATGAAGTTTTACAACTTTATACATGGATCATGCTTTCAGATTTCTAAGGATAAAATTTACCTATCACATGCTCTCTATTCAATTTACTCATGAATTTTGTCTTTAAAGAACCTAAACATGAGAGCTACCACATGAACATTGTGCATGCATGAAAGGGAACACAACTAGCATGGATTTCACATGTCCTTAAGTACATACATAACCCTTTTCACTTGCTTTAGGTTGCTGATTTCACATGGTTTAACGGCTGTAAACCTATACATGAAGCTACAATATTGCATAAACATATCATGTGATCAACAATCATGCTATCTTGTACCCGTTTTCACCAATTATCCCTAACATGGATTCTAGACATCTTTGCACATATAACATGATGATAATAACATAAATTCACTGATTTCACATGATTTCAGATTTGTCTCACATGGTTTTCAATAACATATTTCACATCCTTAGTTTCACATTTTCTTACACAAGTTTTCCTCTTTCACATGGTTCACTTTACACATACACATTCACATTGTCACTTACACATTTACACATGGACACATACACATTACACATTTCACATTACACATTTTAGGTGCCGTGACACATAGTCCAAACCACAAAGAAGGACATATACACATCACATTACACATAGACGCCATCTAGGCATTCCAATGGCGACTCTTAGACTGCGCAGACCGGAGAACAAGTCTCCACCCTAACCAGTGGTACTTGTCCACCTCCAGGATTTCCCCCTAATGCCCTTAGGGTCACTTACACATTGAACTTTCTCAGGGGACTTTTCCCTGATACAGCTCCACTGCCCTCTACGGAAGCAGTGTCACATTGGCACAGTTACACATTTACACATTTACCGTTTTACACATGGTTTTACACTTCACACTTTTCATCACATTCACTTCCTCACTCACATGAATATCTATGTTTTTCCTAACATGGTACTACAGAATTTCAGGAGTTTAACACACAAAATTTTTACTAATCAAGTTGGTTTTTACAATAACTAATCACATTACGATAATATACGTAGATTATCACATTTTACATGAAATACATAACTTCTTATTTACTGATCCAAATGACCTGAAATTTTAACCACATGCTGTTTCTGGTTTCAAGATCATACACAAATTTTCAGATTTTTTTGAGCTAAATATAATTATAGAAAATCAAATACCTATTTTTGCATGTCATTCACAACTTAAGTTAACATGGAGTTTAACACATCTTGCAAATTGCCACTTACTGTTTAAACAGAGGCTACTAACATACGCATGATTTGAGAATACAAATTTCCCTAAATCATACATCTATAGATTAATCATCACAATCTTTCTTGTATGTCTTTTTACTTACCGAATCGGATTTATTGGCAATTTTACAAGCATGGATAATTTATCAAAATTTCATACACATATACTGACCCACTAATCTTCATGATCAGACAAAACCAAGGCATTCATACTAATCCTAATCATGAAACATGGATTTGCAAGATTTTCAACAAGTCATGCTCACAAGTTTAAGGGATACAATATTTCCTTCATTCACCATCACACACCATATTCATCGACACACCACAATTGACTATATACATAGAGTATAGGATTACCATATATTCTCATCACGGAAACCATACCGAAATTAATGTAAGGAAGGGCAAACAGTTCACTGTTTTGTCTCAGAGGAACTTGGCGGCGTCTCTGGCCGCTGACTCAGGGTCAACGGCATGGCCGATGGACGCCAAGCATAATATCGGCATCCAGGGACCTTCTCGTCGATGCAGGTCTGTGCAGAAACAACAGACCCGACCTCTCAGATTTGGTGAATGGGAGGGTCTAGGACTCGAGGGAAAATGTACAAAAATTGCAAAACCAACCTAGACTCATACGGGGACATCTGGATAGGTCACTTGCCTTTTAAAAATTCCTCCAAAGGATCTAGGGCTCGGTGAAGCTCCTTGGGCTGTCCCAGAAGTGCAGAACTCCCTCCAAAAGATCTCTCCTTCGGGTTCTTGAGTGAGATCTATAGCAAGCCGAGGTCGGGAAGCCTTCCTCGTCGGTCCAGAAACCTCCTTGAAGCAGTGGAACGCCGGATCAAGCTCCAGGGGTCGGATTTTTGGGTGCTAAGTGGGGGTTTTCTCACAGTTTTCTCTCTAGGGTTTTTCTTTCTCTTTTTCTCCTCTTGCAAGGGTGAAAAGAGGCTGGGGAAGGGAGCTCCGGTTTTAGACCTAAGGAGAGACCCCTCCCACTCCTTGGGTGATATAACAGCCCTCAGAGCCGTTGGGGAGAACCCCCAATGGCTGGGCTTTCTTGTTTCAGAAGCTTACAGCTCTGCTGCGCATGCAGCCAGAGAAATTGGCGTCAATATCGCTGGACGCCAGGATGAGGTTGGCGTCCATGTCTGGACGCTGACACCAGCTAAACGGCCTGGGGTTGACACCAAGATGGCCTTCGGCCAGAACTCTGAAATATGTAGAAAACCAAGCATACCGTTATATATACATGCAATATGTATACAGTATTATACCCATACTATCACCATGCAACATACATTATTTATATTTAATCTAAACACATGCACACGTACTTGTATTCACTAATACATACGTAAATATGTACATACATACACAAGCACAATCATACGCACACATACAAATAATGCGACGAAATTCGAGGGCCTTACACTAATCCTTGTTGTACCTTCTGGAAGCGGTGGCTTTATTGTCTACTCAGATGCTTCAGGGACTGGTCTAGGAGCTGTGTTGATGCAGCATGGTCGAGTAGTTGCTTATGCTTCTCTTCAGCTGAAGAAGCATGAGCAGTACTACCCGACACACGACTTGGAGGTTGCAGCAGTCGTGTTCACCTTGAGGTTGTGGAGGCACTACTTGTACGGCGAGGTGTTTGAGGTTTTCACATATCACCAGAGCTTACAGTATGTCCTCACACAGAGAGATCTGAACCTCAGTTAGCGTAGTGGCTCGAGTACTTGAAGGACTACGACTTCACCCTTTCCAATCACCCGGGAAGGCTAATGTCGTAGCTGACGCTTTGAGTAGGAGAGCCCACTTGAGTTCTTTGTTGGTTAGACACTGGAGACTTTTGGAGGATGCCACTCAGGGCGTGTTCCCGCCGTCGAGCCTCAAGGAGAGGCAGTGTTGGACAGCATGACAGTCGCCCTATGATATATCAGCAGGTGATCGTGGCACAGAGTGCAGATGCAGACTTGGTAGACATGTTGCAGATACCCAAGGTGGTGCTAGACGAGGACAACGAGGTTCGGTTCTGAGAAGACTCTATGTTCCAGAGGACGTCACGGAGGAGGTACTGGCTGAGGCACACAGTCACTATACTTTATTCATCCGGGCTCCACCAAGAAGTACCACGACTTGAGGGCACTCTTTTGGTGGCCCGGGATGAAGAGAATATCGCTGAGTTTATTTCACGCTGCCTAACCTACCAGTAGGTGAAGGCATAGCACCAGCGTCCTGGTGGTGCATTGCAGTCGCTTCCCATTCCCCATGTGGAAGTGGGAGCACATCACCATGGACTTTGTTTCTGACTTACCTCGCACTTCACAGGGGCACGATAGCATTTGGGTCATCGTCGACAGACTGACGAAGACCGCTCACTTTCCTACCGGTCAGAGCAGCGGGTTAGGGAAAGACTTGCGCGGCTGTTTGTGGACAGAGTGGTGCCTTTGCACGGAACCCCAGTCTCTATTGTCTCACTTCTTATTTCTAGTGCAGCTTTCAGTGGGCACTTGGCACCGAGTTGAGGTTGAGTTCAGCCTACCACCCACAGACAGACGGGCAGTCGGAGAGGACCATATAGACCCTTGAGAACATGTTGAGAGTGTGTTGCCTACATTGGGGTGGCACGTGGGACTCGCACCTTCCCATGGTGGAGTTTTCGCATAATATAGCTTTCACTCTAGCCTCGGGATGGTGCCCTACGAGGCACTGTATGGTCGACCGTGCAGGACACTGTTGCACTGGCACGAGGTTGGCGAGAGGCAGTTGCTGGGTCCAGAGTTGGTGCAGCAGTGTGATAACTACATAATTTTTTGTGTTCAACTTCATGCATATACTGAATTTTAGATGTTCTTTGTCTATAAATAATGGTGCACATTGACTTTAATTTTCATTTCATCCATGAATAAATTTTTGAACATTTTAGTTAAAGTTTTTCGGGGGAAGAACATAGTTATAATTTCATTTAATAAAATCACTACCTTTTGATATATTTGACTAGAATATATATATATATATATATATATATATATAATCATATATATATATTCTCTTCTTACAAAACATTGTACATAAATACCCTTTACCTTTATAAACATCTTCTAATACTTGAAAATATTAATAAATTAAGTTTTAAATAAATTTTAATAACCCCAGTGCGCCATTACCTTCTCTTATCCACCAAAATTGGCCACTTAAAACCCTGCTTTAACCTTGTGTCTTTCCATTAGAAGTTGCTGTAACATGATGAAGGGCTGGAGGCGGCCAGCTGGAGGTCCTATGCAAAGCTGGAGGCAGTGCGATGTGTGTGAAGCAGAGATGAGCTCTGCTGTGTGTGCGAGGAGCTGGGTCATGGCAATTTTGGCTGTGCGATTTGGCGCCGTGCAGAGTAGTAGCTGAGGCGCTCAGATCTACTGGGCGATCCTATGTGCTGGCTGAGGCAGTTGGGCAGCCTGAGGAGCAGATGCAGCAGCTGTGGCGCGCCAGCAGGGGAGCTGTGCGGAGTGGCCTGACCGGATCCGGGCGCGCCTGTAAGGATAACATTGCAGTCTATATTTCTGTTGTTATTTTCTACTAACTCACTAGACTGTAAGGAAGACGAGGTCCAATGTGTTTCTCCTCACTATTCTGAAGCTGGTTGCATCTTATTTCGTATTTGTTCTTCATCCCTCGAGCTATGAGGGTACAGTAGTTTGGAAGGTTCTTTTGAGAATTTGTGTTCCGTCATCTTTTCGAAGCAATTCAGATTTAGGTGCATACGTATGTGCCTAGTTTAATCTCTCTCGGTTTGTTTGATCCCTCAATGGAGGGGGTACAGTAATACCACTCTTTATTTTCAATTCCACTGTGTTCTTGTTTATTTGTGATCTGTCAAGATTGTGAGGGATTTGATCAGTGTTGTTTACACAATCACTTTTAATACATTGTCGATAGAGATGTCAGTCAAAGTAGTCTAATTCAAGCTCTATTCAGCCTCTCCGTGGATATGACCTGTTGTCACCACTGTATGAGTTCATATTTGTTGTTTTATTTTTGTGAGACAGTTTAGAAGAAGTGCGCATATTGACTTGTGCGAGGAACATTGGACAACGAGAGCGCACAGTCAACAATGTCGCGCGTTCATTTTGGCGCCGTTGCCGGGGAGGCATTAGAGTTTGATTTTAAATATGCTTTCATTTGATTTCATTTGCATTGGGCTTCTATTAACTTGTTATTGGGCTTTCATTTCAGGATTTGCACACAGGAGAAATTTGGAGATTGGGCTTGGCATTTGAAGCCCATTGGAGGAGCTTGCTGATTTCTTTTCTCATTTATTTTTAATTCAGTCTTTTAGATAGGGGAGTGTGAGAGAAATTTGTAGTGAGGTTTTGATGTACTCTCTGTGCATGTACAAAGATTTCTTTTCAGTTGGCATGTAATAATTATACTTTTGTGGTTTGTATGGTTTGAGAATTAG
>JACBKR010005086.1:0-81949 GCA_014218235.1 Colocasia esculenta
TTCTTGGTCAGCAACCGCCCAGGTCGACCAAGTTAAACCCTTAGCCAATAAACCCCCAGAAGGTCGGCTAAAACTCCTTCTTGGTCAGCAAACCGCCCAGGTCGACCAAGTTAAACCTTTAGCCAATAAACCCCCAGAAGGTCGGCTAAAACTCCTTCTTGGTCAGCAAACCGCCCAGGTCGACCAAGTTAAACCCTTAGCCAATAAACCCCCAAAAAGGTCGGCTAAAACTCCTTCTTGGTCAGCAAACCGCCCAGGTCGACCAAGTAAACCTTTAGCCAATCAACCCCCAGAAGGTCGGCTAAAACTCCTTCTTGGTCAGCAAACCGCTCAGGTAACCAAGTTAAACTTTAGCCAATAAACCCCCAGAAGGTCGGCTAAAACTCCTTCTTGGTCAGCAAACCGCCCAGGTCGACCAAGTTAAACCCTTAGCCAATAAACCCCCAAAAGGGTGGCTAAAACTCCTTCTTGGTCAGCAAACCATCGTGGTCGACCGAGTCAAACCTTTAGCCAATAAACCCCAAAAAGGTCGGCTAAAACTCCTTCTTGGTCAACAAACCATTGTGGTCGACCGAGTCAAACCTTAGCCAATAAACCCCCAAAAGGTCGGCTAAGCAATGCCCCCTCAGCCAATAAACCTCTATGGTAGGCTGTGCCATCTTTGGCCCACTAATCATAATGGTGGGCTAAAGCCAAACGGTGAATCCCCCTAACCAAGGCCCCGCAACCTTGCTTCGAACTCCAAGTTCCAAAAAAAAAGAAGAAAAGAAAAAGGGACTAAAAATAGAGATGTCCCGGCAGACTTGGTCACTCCCCAAAAGGAATGCCCAAGGGTAAAAATGCCTGAAATCCGGCTAAGGTGAAAACCCGAAAGGGCGCCTCAGGCAAAAAGGGATAACCCCTCAACGTGAAAACCCGAAAGGGCGCGTTGGAAAAAGCTAGAGGGGCTGGCTTCTGTGAAAACCCGAAAGGGCGCAGGGGTCAGTAATGTGAAAAAAAAAAAACAACCCAAAATCATCATCAGATCATTACTTATCAAGGCATGTTTCACGCAGCCAGTAAACAAAATGCTAGGCTGTGCCCCTATTCTGCTTGGTAGGTTAACCGAAATGGTAGATCAAGCTATTCCCTTTGACCAATAAACCTCCGTGGTCGGTCAAAACCTAAACCCTTAGCCAGCAAACCCCAAGAAGGTAGGCTATCCCCTTTGACCAGCAAACCTCCGTGGTCGGTCAAAACCTAAACCCTTAGCCAGCAAACCCCAAGAAGGTAGGCTATCCCCTTTGACAGCAAACCCCGTGCCGGTGGTCAAAAACTAAACCCTTAGCCAGCAAACCCCAAGAAGGTAGGCTATCCGTTTGACCAACAAACCTCCGTGGTCGGTAAAACCTAAACCCTTAGCCAGCAAACCCCAAGAAGGTAGGCTATCCCGTTTACCAGCAAACCTCCGTGGTCGGTCAAATCAAAACCCTTAGCCAGCAAACCCCAAGAGGTAGGCTATCTCCCTTTGACCAGCAAACCTCCGTGGTCGGTCAAAACCTAAACCTTAGCCAGCAAACCCCAAGAAGGTAGGCTATCCCCTTTGACCAATAAACCTCTGTGGTAGGTCAAACTAAACCCTTAGCCAGCAAACCCCAAGAAGGTAGGCTATCTCGGTTGACCAACAAACCTCCGTGGTCGGTCAAAACCTAAACCCTTAGCCAGCAAACCCCAAGAAGGTAGGCTATCCCGTTTGACCAGCAAACCTCCGTGGTCGGTCAAATCAAAACCCTTAGCCAGCAAACCCCAAGAAGGTAGGCTATCCCGTTTGACCAGCAAACCTCCGGGGTCGGTCAAATCAAAACCCTTAGCCAGCAAACCCCAAGAAGGTAGGCTATCTCCTTTCGACCAGCAAACCTCCGTGGTCAGTCGAATCTAAACCCATTAGCCAGCAAACCCCAAGAAGGTCGGCTATCCCCCTCCTGGACCAGCAAACCCCCGTGGTCGGTCAAGTCAAAACTCTTTAGCCAGCAAACCGGAGTGGTAGGCTAACCGAAACCCTTAGCCAGCAAACCGCAATGGTAGGCCAAATCCAAATGGCAGATCCCATGATCGATTGCCCCAGGGTCCGGCCCGGGCCCTAGCAAAAAAAAAGAAGAAAAGAAAAAGGATTAAAAATAGAGATGTCCCGGGGACTTGATCATCCTCCAAAAAGGGATGTTCGAGGGCAAAACTGCCTTAAACCCAGCTGAGGTGAAAACCCGAAAGGGCGCCTCAGGCAAAAATGGGCAATCCCTCGGGTGTGAAAACCCGAAAGGGCGCACCGGAAAAAGCTAGAGGGGCCACCCCCGGTGAAAACCGAAAGGGCGCTGGGGATGGTAATGTGAAAAAAAAAAATGAAAATAAAAAAAAATGATGAATAAAAAAAAATATGCAATGAAATCAACCCCTCTGAGGGGAAGGGAGTGTCGTTCGAACTAACGGGTCACACCCATCGGGCGACTGAAATATCAAATGGTTGTTGAGCCAAGCCCAAACAGGCCAGTCTCGACACCAAACCCTGGTATCAAACGCTTGATGAATGCGAGAAATGCGAAATTCAAGCAGAAGATGCCAAGCGCAAGCCTGGGAAGCCAATAAGGCAAGTCTCAGGAAGAGAAATACAAAATCAAAGTCGAGGAGCAAAGCCAGGAAAGGCAAGCCTTCCCGACTAAGGATCAAAGTCAGGTTGCTGGACAAAGCCCGAGAAGGCCAGCCCCAGCACCCGAAATCTTGCACCAGATCTGGAAGAATGCCAGAAATGCAAGTCCAAAAGAAAAGGACACTGTTCGAATCCGCCAGTCCGAGAAACTGGGAGGGATGGGACAAGTCAAGCCAAACCTCGGCGACAAAAGCTCGTCCAAATACCAACGAGTGCCAGAAATGCGGCGTCCAAGGGGAGGAGTCCCAAACGAGGCCCCTAAAAGATCACCTGAATGCAGACGAAGGTTGCAACGATGTCAAAGAAAGGCATTGCAGTAACCTAAAGGTTGTCATCCTCGAATATAAGATTGCCGAGACAAGCCCCGGGGTAGCTGATGAAAACATACATCGGCTGAAAGTAAAAAAGGGACGAGAGGAACTGTGGAGCCCCCCCCCCCCCCCTCTCCGAAGAGGCATGGGCCTCCCCGGAGATCCGCCAGACTCGCTGAAGAGCCAATAGCCTGGTCTGGGAATCCGCAAACTCTGTTCCAGGGCAGTCGCCGCTGCCTCGGCCTCCGCCGCCCCCTCGGTCAGCGCCTGTAGGCGGCCTGACGATCGGCAAGACGCTTCGAGGCCTCCTCAATCGTCCGCTGGATGCCAACAATATCAGCATGGCATTGGACGCAACCGGCTCTCAAGGTCTCGACACGGCTAGCACGCCTCCTCTCTGTGAGCGAAGAGCCTCAAGTCTCTGCTCTGCTAGGGTAACCTCTGCTGAGAGCTCCTGGATCTTGAGGCGGGTCGCCTCCTGGCATCGCTGCTTCACCTCGTCCCAAACAGCGTCGACGGCAGCCATCAGGGGTCTCGTGGGTAGCCCATCAAGTGATAGGCGGGGGTATTCCTGTAAAGGAACCCCCGCACCCTTCAAGGCATGGGGGGCTACTCTCCTCCATGGCAGACCGCGCAAGCCCCATCAGGGTCCCCAATATGCCAACGTTGTCGCCATCTGGATGCTTGAGGCTCACTCGGCCAAAGACGTCGTGGCTCGGGAATGGAGCAAGCCCTACAGGTGATGCTGCGGCAAAAGGTGGCGGTAGCGCATTACCACCAGCGGCTGTCGGAAATAAGTGAATGTCAGCACAACGCAGGAAGGAACAACGGGCTACAACAACCAAAAAAAAAAGAAGAGAAGGGGGAGGGAAATACCTGTCAAAAGCTCGCGGGCTCGAAAGAAGTGGAGCTGTCATGGCGACAAGGGGTATCTTTCCCCCTGGCCCGGGTCGCGACCGGAGGAAAGGCAACCACTAAAGGACCTATCTCCATCATTTCCGCCAACATCTCGGCGCCACCTGCAAAAAGGATGAGCACACGCGGTCAAGCGGGATGTCCCCTTCGTCCCGGCGAAACCCAGGGTGAGCAACAAAAAGAAAGTTACACTAGGGCGAAAGTCCATACCATCGTCTCCCCGATGTCCTCTCTAGAACTTCACCCTCTCTGCGGGGGACCTGCCGGGAAGCACAGCTGGGAGAGGTAACTGTCACTGCAAGAGGAAGACGAAGTCACTTATCGATTCCTCGGAAAGAAAGAGGAAGAGATGCAAAGGCGGTGCGACGACCCTAAAGGAAGGAACCAAGAGGTACTACTGGCGCAATGCAAGCCCGCGGCAGAGTTCCTCCCTCGAGCAGTCCCGGGGCAAAGTCGAGACAGAACTGGGCAGCTCACCCCAGGGTCGGAGACTAACAAACTATGAATCTCCTGGAGTGAGGGTGTCAACACGGCCGATGCGCCGTGTCCCCGCCAGCGGACGCCTCCCTCGGCGCGTACCCTGAGGAAGGAGACGAAGCAGTCAGATGATCAAGCCCATGGCTATAACAACGAACCCAGGGCAAAGAAGGCAAAGACACAATATATATGTATATATATGTGCACTTTTGGCTGCTCACCTGGCTCGGATGGAGACGCCTGTAGGAGCCCGTCATGTCCGGAGGACGACGTCCCATCAAAGTGGGATTATAATGTCTCGGCAGGAGGGGTGGGGTCCTCGCGCGGGGGTCGCCCCAGCCACCTCTTCGCTCCCCGGAGCCTGCCAAGCTGCAGGAAGAAGGAGAGCAGAATGAGTACCCCGATCGGGAAGGAAGGAAAAGAGGGGACGAAAACTCCCCTGGCCGGCGGAACAAAAGGGTTAGGCTCACCTCCTCCAACCGAAGTGGAAGGCTCGGGTGTCCCCTCCCGAGCGTTCGGCTGCGAGGAGCCGGCTTCCCTGCTCGCACGTCGCTTCCGACTGAGTGAAGTGTCAGGCTCGGCATTGCGCCGGAGGAATAAAGCTCTCTGTTCAATCATAAACGAGGATAGTCCCATCAGCAAAAGGGGGGAGAGGAAGGAGAGAGAGAGGAAAGAAGAAAAGAACGAACAGGCAACAACGACGATGAACCAACGTACCGGTTGGCGCCTGGGAAAAGGGTGGTGGAAGCACCACCCGATCGAAAGGGACTTCACAACCCTTCCGCCTCGACAATAGCATCCAGAAATGCTGCAAGGTGGCCCCCGTTCTCGATCCAACGAATAAACTCCCTCGGGCCGACGCGAGCAATTGAATGGCAGAGATGTCGCTCCCAAGCTCCCGACACGTCATGAGGAATAAAGGCAGAAAGTGCCGTGTCTACTTGGTACCCACAGTCTAGCAAGAAGTGGCGCCACCAAAAGTAGACAAGGGGCGGCTCTCCGCTGCCCCGAGAAGTCGCCGAACTGCCCTCGGGACGTACCAAGGGCTCTTAAGCTTCTACGCGAGCTTTGCGTTCCGTCGGGTCGGTAACCTGCGCCTTCGCTATGCGGCGGCCACAGTCGAGACCTTCCCGGCAAGCGCCGGGAACTCCGCCGGATGAACTTCGACGTGATCGAAGAAAGGGAGGCGCCCGCTCGGGACAAGTAGGCACCCTCCGCTCTGCCTTCACTACATCGGCGCGTTCCGGAAAGACTACTATGCGGGTCCACCACCGGGCGTACAATATATCCACGCGACCATCCAGCCGCTGCTCGGGGATCTAAAGACCTGAGATGGGTCGCGTCTGATGAAAAAGCACCACCAGCTGGAAGCCACAAATGATGCCGATCCAGGCCCATGTATGTCTGTCGGGGAGTGCAAAATCGGCATGGGAGGTACAGCCTGATCGTACCCAAAATTGTGTGCGAAGCGGTGTGGGAAGTATGGCTCCATAAACAAAGACCCCCTTTGCGGAAGAGCAAAACGTGGGCGAATGCACCAGAGCCACTCCCTGCGGAAGGATACGCTCGGCGCAGGACTATGAGGGAGGCGATAAATTCGCCCTCCCTGCTCTCCTCGGCATAAGGGCGGAAATCGAGTGAGCAGCAAGCGTGGTCAAGTCCCGACTGCCCCACCGATGGCACAAAAGGAAAGTCGTCGGCGGCGCGCCTCGTCTAATTGTCGCTGGTGTGCTCTGTTCGGACGATTACGGAACATGAAGAGGAGCGGCATGGAGGGATTCTCCAGGCTGACATTGTGGCATAGCTCGGGCAAGAGAAGACCAGCCAGGCGCTCAAGTAGTGCGTCGGTAGGACGATACTTTATCGCGAGGGGAAGGGTTCGCCGTCAAATCCCCAAAGCCATGAAAAATATTTAGCCAGCGTCGCCGGGGCCAGAGCGAGCCGCACACCGCTGGCCAAGGAACAAAGCCGGATAAATAACCTCTGGCCTGATGTTTCCCTCCTCCCCAAATGGGACGACGAAGGTATTTAACCAGTATACCAGGTACGCTGCCAAATAAGTCCGGTCCGAAAGCTGCCTCGGATTCCAGCCACGACCTGAGGCGCGTAGAGATACTTCGCGTTGTCCTCTAGGGGTGACTGACAACTGCGAATAGTCTGCGGGTCGTAGCTCTCGCTGGCAAACTCCTTGTGAAGGCAGAAAGGGCCGTTGTAGAAAAAGCGGAGCCAAGCATCGCAGCCCACCCTCACAGTCCCTTTGGAAGCACTGGGACATTACCTTTACCACACCGGGCTAAGTCCGCCAGACTTCATCAAATAAACGGAAGCTGTGGGATAGAACGTAAGAGATGGAGCGGTGGACTGGTCCGAAGGAGGTCATTCAAACACACCTCCTCATAAAATTGGCCAGAGATCGGGAGACCAGAATTCTGTGCAAAGCCCAAAGATCGAGGCATGTCTCCCCGCCGCTACGCAGAGAAGGTATTGAACCTCCGGTTGAACCGCTCCGCCAGGGCCTAAGAAGCCGGAATGGCACGGATAGCTGTAAAGGGCGGCGACAACAGCATGGAGGAAGGCCAACCTGATCTAGCAGCTGGCGGTAATGATAACAATGCCCATCAACCACTCCGTTGCGCCGAAGCGGAAGCGGTGAGACGGAATGACGGACCACGGTCATACCAGCCAGCGGCTCCTTACTCATAATCCGGTCCAAGAAACACGACGGTCATAGCCCTCCGACACGAACTCGGAGCCGGAAGGTAGTAAGATACGCCCGGTGAAGGTAGGGCCAGTCTTGGGCAGCCCGTGCACTTCCCATAAGCCCTGTGCAAGCATGAGCTCCTTGACCCGGTCAACAGGTTCCGTGCTAAAAAGCCCCAGTTGACCCGCCTCTGGGAAATGCGCCTGGGCAGTGTAGTCAATGGGAAAGCTGGGGTAGTGAAAGAGGCAAGTCCCCATCATGCTGTCGCGGCCGACCAGAATGGCCCGCTCCAGCTGAATTCGCTCGGACATAAGAAGCCCGTCGGGACCCTCCCAGTTGGCCGGGATAAAACCCTGGATGAAAGGGAACAAATGTTCGTCCAGCGGAAAATGCCCGGGATAATCGCCGCCTCTCCGGTAGCGGTACCCCCGCTCAGTTCGGTCCACATGGCGCATGTCCACGACGCCCTCAAGCGGCGACGACTCCTCCAAAGGCCCGAGAGCGCATACCTTGACGCCCTTGTCGAGTCGCTCCGGATCGTCCTCCCTCAGCGGGGAAAGGGTGAAGTACGGCATCGGATCCTCCGTTCGCTGCACATCATCTTCTGAACGACGTGATGCCGGCTACTCTCCCCTTGATGTTGGTGGAACGAGGCATCGTCAATCCTGCCAACGAAATACTCAAAGTCAGATAAAAAAGACGTTGCAACAAGGCAGGAGGAGAAAGTAACTGCAAAAGAAAAAGATGCATTCCCAGGGGCCACGGGATACCCGCCTTCGTCTTCGTCTCCGACGGATATCCCGTGGGGGGCATTTGTTGAACCCAAAAAAAATCGGGGCTTAACAAACCCGGGCGACAAATACGCCCTGGGGGAACCGGGAGCAAACTCCCGATCCCTCCGCTCGGACGTCGGAAACAAACGGATCCGAGTACTCGCGTCAATCCGGGGCAACCCGGAAGCGAGAGGCCCGAGAAGTCTACCGACGGCAAAGAGCACGTACTCCGGGTGATAGAAAACTCGCGTCCGAAATGAGGTTCGAAGCCGCGCCGAAGCCGAAGAGTTTCGGAAGTCGAATGCACGTGCCCCCAGAAAACGGGGACAAACGCACGTGAGATGGACGAAGAAGCACGAGCGGTGCACGTATGCACGAGCACGGCACTGCCGACGACCAACAAACCAGAAAACGGGAGGCCCGCGGAGCTCTCTCCCGAGAAGCGGAGGAAATGGCCAAGAGGGTGGAGGCCACCCCTATTTATAGGGGCGGGCCAGGCGGTGGCACCCCGCCGGTCCGCGGGGATGCACCCCCCGCCGGTTCGGCGGGGTGCGCACCCCCGCCGGTTAGGCGGGGTGCGCACCACCCCCCGCCAGTTCGGCGGGGTGCGCACCCCCGCCGGTTCGGCAGGGGCCGCACCCCCGCCGGTTAGGCGGGGTGCGCAACCCCGCCGGTTCGGCAGGGGCGCGCACCCCGCCAGTTCGGCAGGGGCCGCACCCCCGCGGTTAGGCGGGGGCGCGCACCCCCGCCGGTTCGGCGGGGCGCGCACACCCGCCGGTTCGGGCGGGGGCCGCACCCCCGCCGGTTCGGCAGGGGGTCGCACCCCGCCAGTCCGGCGGGGTGTGCACCCCCCCCGCCGGTTCGGCAGGGGTCGCACCCCCGCCAGTCCAGGCGGGGTGTGCACCCCCCCCGCCGGTTCGGCAGGGGTCGCACCCCCGCCAGTCCAGGCGGGGTGTGCACCCCCCCCGCCGGTCGCGGGGATGCACCCCCGCCAGTCCAGGCAGGTGTGCACCCCCCCCGCCGGTCCGTGGGGATGCACCCCGCCGGACCGCGTGCCCCCAGCCAGTCTGACCACGGGTCCTGGCGCGCACCCCCGCCAGTCGTGCCTCTCTCCGCGCTGCCTCGACGCTCGTGCTGCCTCGGCGCTTGCGCCTGCGCACCCCCGCCGGGCCGCGTACCTCGCGGTTCGACCCTCCCAAGCCTATAAATAGGAGGGATACCCCATTGAAATAGAGGGCGACGGACGAAGAGCAGCTGGGGAGCTCATTCCAAAAACACTCGGAGACGCTCAAGCAAAAAAAAAAAGGTCGTTCGTCTCACACTCTCGAGCCTGCGCTTAGAGTGTGTCCGTGCATGTGCGCGAGCTTATACAGGCCGCACGAGCTGGAAGAAAGTCTTCGGCGCCTTTTTGGTGATCCGTCCTCCACGTTCGGGCTCCTGCGCCTCGTTCGTCCGCGAGAAGACACCACAGGTTGCCATATGACTCCTAATATAATTAAGTCCTCGGTGTCATAAAACGACACGCGTCGAGGCATATAATTAAGTCCTACGGTGTCATGAAACGACACACGTAGAGGCTCATAATTAAGTCCTCCGGTGTCCTAAAACGACACACGTCGAGGCCCGTGTCCCCGGTGTTATAAAACGACACTCGTTGTTGGTACATGTTAAGTCCTCCGCTGTCGCCAAACGACGTGCGTAGAGGCAATGCTATCCGACGGAGGCACAAACGCCCGTCGTCGACACTCATGTACACGAAATTCTTGTAATCGCCCAGTGGAGGTACAAAACCCCACTAAAGGCACCAATGTAAATGTATGGATATAAATGACATAAGCTTGAATAAAATGTGGAAATTTATTGTCATCTGTCCTTTTCTTTAAATTTCGGCATACGGTCTTTTAACAAACATTACGCATCCGAAGGTATTCGAGTGTTATACTCGATGTAAATGAAACACTGACTTCGGTCGGTGGGGAACGGTCCAGTACACGACCACTCCAATCGCCCTGAACGCGAGCGCACGCGGAAAATAAATGAAATGAAATTCGAGGGTGCCGGGTTTTTACCCGGTACCCCTCGTAAAGTAAATCTTTGTCTGTTTCTCGCAAACAGTCTGGCACGCCCGCAAAAGAAAGCGAAAGGAGAACAATGAACGGAAACCCTCCGGGGCGACCAAAGTTCATTTCTCCACGCAAAAAAAAAGATATAAAATC
Organism: Colocasia esculenta; assembly: GCA_014218235.1. Taxonomy (NCBI): domain Eukaryota; kingdom Viridiplantae; phylum Streptophyta; class Magnoliopsida; order Alismatales; family Araceae; genus Colocasia; species Colocasia esculenta. The sequence continues at coordinate 10,074 of JACBKR010005086.1, forward strand.
GAAAGAGAGAAAAATCCGCGTTCCAACAGTCTCCATGGGTATAAGCATTTAGGCACATATGTTCTTCCCTCTCGTTGAGCAAGTCTCGGGAAAGGAGGGCGAGTGTTTGTGCTCATATGATATGTTTTCTAAGGAAACTCTGCCAAAACAGAGGTTCTACCGAAAATATATCCATATGTTCACAATATTATGCTATATGGATAGTTTTCTAAGGAAAACTCTGCCCAAGTTGGAGTTGGAGGTTCTGCCGAAACAGACTCATATGTTCACAAATATATGTTCATATGTATATGCTTCTAAAGGAAACTCTGCCTAAGCGGAGGTTCTGTTCGAAAAATATATTATATGTCCACAAATATATGTTTCTAAAGGAAACTCTGCCGGAGCGGAGGTTCCGCCCAAAAACATACGCATATGTTTATAAAACTATATGTGCATATTTTATGGAAAACTCTGTCATGCAGAGACTCTGCCCTAAAATAATACGACCATATGCCCATCAAATACATATTCATATATTTATACGGTAACTCTGCCTATGCGAGAGCTCTGCCCAAATTCACAATATACTCAAATACCAAATAAATTCCCGGATATAACACCCGCTCATTTCCAAATTATATGTCAAACCTCAAGGGATTCAAATCTTTTTTTAAGATGAAATCCTTTCCTCAAGGCAAATACTGTTTTCAAAAAAAGAAATATTCTTTCAAGAAACAACCTTTTCCAAATCAAAGTCCATTTTTTTCGATAATAAAAAAGGCAAAACACGCATTATTATTTTCTAGAAAATGCAAAACCTCTCGACTTTGCTATCAATGGTATTCGGATTAAAACTGATGTAAAATAACATCAAAGACTTTTAATCCGATGTAAACAAAATATCGATTCCGATCGATGGAGACAGGGGTCCAACACACGCTACCCTAATCGATGATAAAATAAAATCGCGGAACCAATAAGTTCAAAGTAAAACTAGTGCACATGTCCATTCCTTGAACATAAAATTTTCTCTCCGCATTGCACGGATCTAATTATGTCTTACTAGACAGGCTGGCACGCCCCGCAAGGCAAAATAAATAAATAAAAATCAAATCAAACTCAAATATCAAATAAATACATCTACGAAACTTCCGCGTCCGACAGGAGGCACGCTTGGGGAGACCCCTTCTCCATTCATAGCAAAAAGTCGAGATCTATGCACTTTCTTCTGAAATTCTAATGCTAGTGTTCTCCTGAAGGTGAAAACTCGGACAAAAAAGCAAAGTCAAAATTTCTGGAGATGTCGTCACCTACGGAACGCTCGTCGTAACAACCACGCCAGGTTCGGCTACTTGGCAACTCCGATCGGTGTTCGAGATTTTTCTAGCCATCGTCGGGTCCCCTTACTTCTTAGGGTGGTTCCGGCCCAACAAGAGGAGGGTGCTGCTCAAAGTCTCCCTCCAACAAATCAACAAAGAAGACCGGCAGGACCATGGGCATGTCAAAGCTCGTCCTGCTACTGTCAACCGGGCCACCAAAATGTCCTCAAAAGGAGGGGCTGCCAAGGAGGTCAAACCCCGTCCAACTCAAATCGGAGTACTCTGTTCGAGTAATCTCCTCTGAAGTTGTAGTTGTTGTCCCCTCACAACGGGAGCAATACAAAAATCACAAAAACAAAAGGCCGTCTGCTGCTACCTTAAGATCCGGCAAGTCCATCATGGTCAGAAGCCTGCGGGTGCGGCTTGACGGAAGCCAGCCTATCATCCTCGTGATAGGCATGTTCCTAACATTCCCACCTCGAACCGCTTCTCAGTTTTGCGGTGGTTCTAAGGGAAACAAGAAGATTCCAAGGTGGAGGCTGACGTCAAGAAAAGACCCAACGGTCCAAAACTCAAACAAATCTGGGTTCCCAAAAAGGAGGCCCAGAAATTCAAGAAAGCTCAAGCAAATGCACCGAAGGTAGTCAGATTTGAATCAGCGTTTGCACTTTATTTTTATAGACAATAATTTTCAATGGAGGCCCCGACATGCGGTGATAATGGCAATAGTTTGGCTCATTCACCCTATCGACTCACTCGGCCTTTTTGGCCGAGAGTGTGATCAAGCTATTCTTCATGCCTAGGCTGAAGCATGGATGGCAGAGTCGGATCGAGGTGCTGGATCGGACCCAGCCGACCCCGATCCGAGTCGAGCCGGATCGCAGGATCCGCCCGATTCCATGGGAATCTGCCGATCCAGGGATCAGAGCAAGTTAAAAAATGAAGAAAAAATGTGAAAAATCAGGAAAAATTAGAGAAATTTCTTAAAAAACATATAATAATATAATATTGTGGGTATATCCATAGTGTAGTTGCACATATGTTCATATTACAATACAGAGCAACGATACCTTATTTACCTGAACATCATTTAAGTAAAGTTATATTTGTAGTTCATTTACTTAAATGTTATATTTGTAATTTCATTTACTTAAGATATTACATGTAAATAAGGAAGTATCTCCATTGAATCCAATAAAAATATAAAAAAAAATATATCTCATACAAATGAAAAGTCAGCTCTCCTATCCAAGAAGAAAATAGTGATTTCGGTGGTCCATCAAAATAGCGATTTTCTAATCTTTCATAATTTGACATATATAAAAAAATTTCATAATTCAAATAAATCCAATAGAATACTAAAAATCTAAAGTCCGGTAAAAAAATCAAACGTGCATATGACGTCTCCAAGGGAGCCACTCTCCTACTAACAGTATTAGTCTGCTTAAGAGTTAAGACCTTCAAATTTGTCAAACATAACCTTCATCACCCAAACTCATGAGAATTGTCACTTTCTAGTTTCTTTTCAATTAGAAAATGAAAAATCTCATGAGTTTAGGCAATGATAGCTTAGGTTTGACCAAATCCTGAGATGCCTCAAGCAGATTAAATGTTGTCAATAGGAGAGTGGCTCTCTTGGAGAAGTCATACGCACGTTTGACTTTTTTTACCGGACTTTAGATTTTAGTATTCTATTGTGTTATTTGAATTATGAAATTTTTAGATATGTCAAATTATGAAAGATTAAAAAGTCATATTTTGATGGAACTACCGAAATCGCAATTTTCTTGAACGGGAGAGTTGACTTTTTATTTGTAAGAGAGATGATTTTTCTAATATTTTTATTAGATTCAAATGGGGGTACTTCCTTATTTACATATAATATCTTAAGTAAATGCAACTACAAATATAACATTTACTTAAATGATGTTCAGGTAAATAAGGTAGGTAGAGGGGATCAGACGTAGCTAAGGTAAGCTGAGGAAATCGGGCTACATCAGATGGAATCGAGGTGGAATCGGACTAATTTCGTCCGATTCTGCTCGATCCACCTTACATCGTGGGTGGGTCGTCGTCCCCCCCCCCCCCCCAAATCGGGTCGCCATAGGCCAATTGCGACCCTAGTCGGCCGATTCCGACCCGGATCAGCCGACTTTGCCGTCCATGGGCTGAAGAGCTTTCTTGTATGTTCCCTTTTGAAGGAGTAGGGTGTATTCATGCGTTCGGGCAACGAAGGCGAAGGTGGCCTCCCTTCTACCTTCTTGCTCGAAGCGCTAGAGACCGACGGCTTCTTTCCCTAATCCACAGGGGTGAAGTCCACAGCATTGACTTCTTTACCGGCGGCGCTCCTTATTTGACTTGTTTCTGGAGGAAGCATGCACCGAGTTGTCAGCGAAGAACATTTGAATCTCCGCGACGACCGAGTTGAGCTGGTCAAAGCCTTTGATGTTGGTGCCTAAGAGCTTCTCGCTTATTTCGAACGACAGACCCCGCCGACAGATGGTTATGGCATCTTCTTGAGTCGAGGGATTATCGCACCTCATGCTGAAATCTCGCCACCGCTTGATGAAGTCCAGTGCCGTTTTGCCCCTTCTTTGTTAAGAGAGCATAGCTCAGCTAGCGACACCTTTCTTTCGGCCGTCTGGAAACGGTCGATGAATTTCTTTTGTAGGTCGGCCCAATCAACAATGGAGTTGGGCCATAGCCTTGAGTACCATTGGAAGGCGGTTCCCATCAGGGAGGTTGCAAAATAGCGGAGGAGATAGGATTCATCAAATGCCAAATCTCCCATCGCCGTTATATAATAGGCCAGCTACTCATTTGGCGAGCCCTGTCCGTCAAACTTTTGCATATTGGTGCCTTGGAGCAATCCAGTGGCAACTTTTTGAACTGATGATGGACGGGATAGGGCACACTGTATAGATCTACAGTAGCAGTCCCCTCGCCTCACTGGGCGAAACGGTCATCCACGATCTTTTCAATCATCCGCCGCTGGGCTACAATATCTTCAACTGCGGAGGCTTGAGAGTTTATGCCCCGGCGCAGCTGCTGGCCTGGATCGACAGTATAGTCATTGGGCGCGGTTGCCTACTGATTGACATCGGGCAAGTCTCCAGGTTGATGCCTTCTACGAGCATTTTGGTTTGCCGTCGGCATAAGGCGGCATGGTGCATTTGCGCCCGCCTGTTGCCCCATCTCTATCATGAGATTAGCCATTTCGGTCCGCCAACACTGCATAACTTCATATTGGCGTCATCTAACATCCCCTGAAAAGTAGCCTTGGACGGCGGTACGAAGAACGGCTCGGGTCGTCCTCCATCTATCGGAAGGTGTCCGTCCTCGGGGTGGAGGCTTGCAACCTCGTCTTCGTCCGCTCCTTTACGGTCATCCTGGATTTGACCTGAGAGTAGTCTGTGATCATGTTCAAGTGGTGGCTCTATGGCTAACCCTTGATTTGATGGTCCAGCCTGACCACTGTGTTGTCCATGGGGAAGTCTTCTGGCAGCACTCCTGTATAGCGGTGGACTGCCTCACCTCCACAGTCGGGTTCATCTACCCTAGCCACGTCCGCAGGGACGCCGGATGGCTCAGCTAGGTCCTTGTCGGAGGCATAGCAGGTGAAGATCTTCATCCCTCCACCTTCTTCGTGAGTCTGCAACACCCTTCGCTTCTTTGGCTTTTGTGTGCCGGGCGAAATGCTGCCCCCAGCCTATCGAAGACTGAGGTGCTCAGTCTTTCGAAAACTGAGATTCTCTGGCCACTCATGTCTCCCTCTGATATGGGTTCTACCTAAGAGGAGATGAAGTTGGGCTTCCGATATATGCCCCTCCTCTTCTGTCTGCAAGGACGAGGAGGTTCGGGGTTCTGAGCTTTTTCTGGCTCATAATGTTGTTTCTTCAGGTTTGTACGGGTGGCCCACTCTTCATTACTTTATTTGACGGGCGTCCTACTTGGTGACCCACATCTGCCTCATTTTGCGAGGCTGGTGAGGCGCCGAGCTAGACGCTTGCTCAGATTGGGATCCTTTTCAGGAGTCCCGCTTGTTTTGCCGCATCCCCTAGAGGGGAGCGAATTGGCTGGAGGTGGATATGGTGGGGATGCATCTATCCCTTAGCATGATCGGCTCGTCTCCATCGAGCGGATGCGCACGTCTCCGACGAGAACTATCTTGCCAGAGTTGGAAACGACCGCCTTAGGCTTATTACCCTTGCGGCCTTGGCACTGGCCCCTTTTTGTAGGGAGTGCGACGTAGGAAATAGTGTTTACCGAGAAGACTCGGCCTTGATTTGGGTAAGGTTTGATGCCCCCAGCAGCTGCTATTTTTGGTGCTGCCGCCGGCGTTATCTGGACGGCAGGCACCACCCCCAAGAAGTAGGGAGAGCCCACAACGGCAGGGAAGTTGCCGAACACCATAGGAGTGGTGAGGTAGCCGCATTTGGCGTGGTTGGCGACGACGAGCAGACCATATGTGACCGCTGCCATTTGTTTCAGTTGAGGTAGTTGCAGGTGGAGACGAGCTTTTCGCGCCGGCTTCAGCTCCTTTTGATCCTGCAGTATAGATTGTCGGGGCAGCGAGAAACACGCGGGAAACGATATACTTTTACTCGGTCCTTTTCGGGACTTATGATTTGATATGCATGGGCGTGCCAGACTGTTTTAAGAAACAGACAAAATTTAATATTATGAGGTGCATAAGGTTAAATACCTTATGCACTCGTGTATATATTCCACATGCATCCATTTTATCAGGTGATTGGGTGGTCGTGCACTAGACCATTCCCCACTGACCGAAGTCGGTGTTTCATTTACATCGAGTGAAAACTCGAAGACCTTTGATACGATACGTTTATTAAAAGACCTTGCCGACTATGGGGTTAGAAATGATATTTAGACATCTACAACTTACATCCACAAATGTTTTTTTGTGCACTTGCATTTATATATTTAATGGGATGTATATACCACCATTAAGTGTTTACAAAAACAACATTGTGCCTTCACATGTGTTATTTCAAAACACGGAAAGACTTATTTACAAAAAGGCACGGTCATTATAAAGACCTGTAGTGTCTTCTTTTCACACAAGTCTTTCACCACTCGGTAGAGCACCACCAAGCAGCACCAACAGGGAGAGCGCCACCAAGCAAAGGTACTCTCTCCTTTGTTGCCCTCTCTTCTCTTCCTCTGCTGATTTCCGGATTTCTCCCCTCTCCGTCCTCTTCTCTCGATTTCTGCATGCCTTTCTCCCGACCCTTGGCCTCCTATTTATAGGAGTTTAGGGGCCAAGGGGAGGCCCCACGGGCCTGTGGGGTCTTGGCGCTGAAACTCGGGGGATGGGGGGTGATGGCAGGGAAAAAACCCCCCGTGGGGGGGTGCTGGGCACGGGAACCCCCCCGTGGGGGTCTTGCACATGAACCCCCCGTGGGGGTGTTCTGCGCAGAAAACCCCCCGTGGGGGTGTTCATGCGCCGGAACCCCTCACGGGGAAGTTTTTATGCACAGAATACCCCCCACGGGGGTGATCAAACGCACAAACACCCCCGTGGGGGGTGTTTTGCACAACCACCACCCCGTGGGGAGTGGTTAGGCGCAGGACACCGCCGTGGGGGGTGTTCGGCCAGCCAAGGCTATAAAGTGGGCCCCCGGGGCTCCTTTTTGCCCGCCTGAAGCCTATTTGCAGCCGTTTGAGGCTCGTTTGAAGCCCATTGTTTCCGTCTTCGAGTGTCGGGGTTGTTTTGTTGGTCCGGACACTTGCACGACGTGTATATTGCATTGGGCTCCGACTGACGTTGACCTTGCCTAGCAGAGGTATATACCTTGGCCCGCCGTGTTGTCAAACATCATATTTAAAATATTATCCCGAATTGAATCGGAGTAAATATATTCGAACCCTTTTATCTCAGGTGTTCGAAATAGGCGAGTCTGGGGATTTTTCCCAAAACCTTGCAATTTTTCGGGCGAGTTTATTGCCCGATCTTTGTTTGAATCCCGACAGCTACCACCACAGCAGATAGGATGAAAACTATGATTAATGTTCATAATTCTTTATGTTCCCTCCGCGCCTTTTGTTGGAGAGAACCAACCACTCATTCTGCTCTTGTGGTATTATTACAGTGTTATGGTAGATAGTGTTGAAGAGTTACCACATAAGGGGCACATTTCCTTCAGAGGTGATATTCTATTGAAATGGTGGCCAGCTAGCAAGCCAAAAAAGTTGCTGAAAGAAGAATGAATTACTGTTATGGCAGCTGTGCTTTGGGCTATATGGTATTCTAGGAATGAAAGGAGGTTCAACAATGAGTATAATTCAGCCTTTGGCATTGTCAGAAGAGCTATAAATTGGGCAGGGCTGTGGATCAAGGGGACCAGCATTCAACAGTCTTCTGCCTTCAAGGCCTTACTTTCTTGGAGAAGATTTATTTTAAAGTTTCACAGTACTTCATCAGTATTGTGGATCCTTTTTTTTCTGTTTTCTGTTTTATCTTTTTTTGGGGGGGCTTTTCTCTTCTTCTCTTCAGCTGACAGCTTTGATGCCCAATGTTCTGTTTCTTTCCTTGCTGCATCCTTCATTCAGTAGCTTTTGTTATCAATGAATCATAGCCAGTTTACAGTAATCTTAAAAAAAAAGTTCCCACTTCCACTTGGATATAAGAAATCCATATTCTAATCCTGCAGATCCCATTTTAATATAAACATTGAATTTTAAGTATGTAATGGGATGTTAAATATGTTCTCTTCATTCTTAGTCTTTCTCATACCACTTTATGTTCACTGTTCTGCAGAAAGTTCAAATTATAAACTCTACTCTCATCCCTAGTCAGATGAGATTTGAAGATTGTGTTCTACATACCCTGTTTCAACTTTTGGGCTTCCTGTTTGCTCTAGGTAGCTAGGTCATCGAAAATCATCTCATGTTCTACCAAAATTCCTTTTGTTAATAGTTCAAAATCATTCAATTACGAATTGAAACATCCAAATGATATGCACAGCTTTCCAGTCGATGCATCCACATGTACTGTTAAAAACATATGGACAGATGAATAGGAAAGATCCCATACTGTGACATCTGAGAAGCCAACAAAGTTGTCAAGCTCCCCAAAATGGGCTTGGACAGGAGCCTTTGCCAGGGAAGGATCAGCAAGTTCAGAGGAAGGAACTCCATAGAATGCAACCACAGCATCGACCTCTGGGACCAGAACAGCACTTGCAATAGATAGAGCACCTCCCATGCAAAATCCTGTTACACCTACCTGTTTTCAAGACAATAGGTTCAGTCCTCTGAGAATTAGCACTCAAATATCACAGAGAGAAAGATCATCTATCTTAAAAAATACAAACAGAAAGATTAGACAAGGCAACAAGGACTACAGCAAGTGCAGTAAGAAAAAGAAATAACTAGAAAAGACAAACAACCATGAAGATGATCCATCTTAGGGAAGAAAAATGTACAGATATTGCAGGTTTCAACTTTTCTCATGATCTCATTACAAATATTATGGTTGAATTATAACAAATCATCATTTGGCAAATTCTTGGAAAACCCACAACCTGCCATGGATGGCGAAATCGGCCGACTCGAAGCAGAGTCAGCCGACTCGGAGCGGAATCAGCCCCTGGCGACCCGACTTGGGGGGGGAACACCCACCCACCGACGGTACTAGGTGGCAAGGTTCAAGAACCCGGGGATCGGGATCGAATCGGCCGGCCCCAAACCGATCGGACCGGCCGATCCCGACCCCGGCTCGGCCGAGCCGGGCCGAGCCCGGCCGAGTCTGGCCGAGCTAAAGCGGGCTGGATCGGCCCCCTCAAAAAAAAGAAAAAAAATTAGAAAAAAATAGGAAAATATAAACATTGTATTTATAAACTGAAATACATGAAAAAATAGGACATGATACGTCATTGGTACTGAGGAAAAGCAATAAAATTATATTTATTGGAATCGCACATTATATTGTCTAGACATAAGATTTACATAATCTGTCTAAGACATATATGTTGGTAATATGCCTCATATTGAGTCAAATATTGACTATATGCATCCGGTTCGCATATATGATAGTAATTGGTGTGTATCCAGGTATTTCAGGCACTTGATATGAGCCATATGACTCATATGAGTCATGTGAATGCGAATCGGACTCAGTGGATTGTGCATATGCTCCGCCTCCGGTGTAATACGATGCATCCGGGTATTGAGGATATGCCAAGTAGCCTCCCTGCCCTGGTAGTATCCTTCAGTGAAGCATAAGATGATGTATCTGAGGCTTGCTCCATGGTCTCAAACTCCATCCGTAGCTTTTCTTGACGTTCCCACTTCTCTTGCATCTTCTTCTTCTTCATTAACCAATTTCGTCTATGCGGAATGAAGTTGGGATTGTATCCCGAATCTTCGGATGCTTGTCGGCTTGGCCTTGCCCTTGCCCTTGGAATTGAGATGCCACTTTCTTCCCCTTCCGTGCATAATGTTGACTTGAGGTTTGTGCTTCCCTCCCTTGCCTACTCCCATGGTGCTCATCTTGAGTAGCATGGGTGAAGTCTTCCTCTCCAGTGAAAACAATAGGGTCTGGTGGCGGTGCCGGTGGCGGTACACTGCTGACATCTCCTCCATGATCAGAGCCCTCACTCGGAGTACTTGTCTTCGATGTGGAGTCATTAGAAATTTGGTATACAACATTATCGCTTGGCTTTGGTGTTTCATCATCATTATCTTCCTCGATTGTCTCCAAGTCTGCAATGTTAATGCCGTGTTTCTTGCTCCTTACTCTTGCACCCACTGTCTTCTTTTGGCGTTTAGGGGTTGGGGGAGTTTCAAACTCCGGAAGCAAAGGCACATCATCAAGCTCACCTAAATGAGACAAAAACATGTTAACATGAGAAATAAAAAATTTATAAATTATAATGCCAATTGCCATGTTGCATGTACATTGTAAAGGTCATCTACCTTCAGCCCATGCACGATCATGCGGGTCGAACTCCGGTTCAACCGAAGTGGTTGCATTTACCATGCATGGAGTGGATGTTCCTCCTCAAAAACTTCTTTTATATCTATTGTCTCGGATGCTGTGTTTCAGCTTGTGTTGGCCCGAGGCTCTATATTTTCTCTATCTTGAACTTGTTTGATTAATTGGAGATTTTTAAGCTTCAATCTCATGTTATAGTGGCAAAATACCAACTTCTCAAGACGTGCAGACTTCAAGCGGTTTCTTTGCTTTGTGTGGATCAAGCCAAATGTGCTCCAGTTCCTCTCACACCTTGTGGCAGAGGTTGTTTGGCTTAACACCCGAATAGCTACATATGCTAAGTCTTCATATCCATAAGTTCTTCCATGATCCAACCACCAATCCGCTGTAAATGAAGCATGTATAGTGATTTAGAAAATAGAAGTAGAACCAACTCATTCCAGAGACAAATAAATATGATGAGTAACTTCTAACCTGGACTCAAAATCTGAACAGCTCTTTGTCTCGTGCTAGTACCAAAGTGGTAGAGTTGAAGTCTATAATCATGCATTTGTTTGCATGCTATTATTACCCTATCGTCATTGTCTAGCATGCGTTTGATTACATTTTTTGCCCCAATCAACACTTCGGAGGCATTGTCATAGTTCTCATTCCTCCCATCAGTCCTATACATGTATTGGGGGTTGAAGAAATGTCCTACATATAGAAGAAAAATGTTAAAACAAGATATGATTCCTTAAAATTATAAATAATATGTAATCACAATTCACAAGAGTTGAAGTGTTATGCTTACCTGCAGCATGAAGATCATGATGCAATGTGTGCTCCCATCGTCGATCTATGATTTCCCACCACTTGGCATACGTCGTTTTGTTGTTCATTTGGATAAGCTCATTTGCTCGATCCATAGCCTCGTACAAGTAGCCCATCTCGGATCTCCTCTCCCCATCAACCGCCTTAAGACTCGAACAAGCGATTCTACTACATTCAAAACATTTTGGACCCCCTCCAAAATGGCTTTGATTGAATAATGTCTGTCACCTTCTTTCCCTTCTCCCTCACCCGTGTAGGAGCATGTCGGGACATATAGTTCTCCCACTCTTCAGATGCTACCATCCTAATAAGGTTGCTACGTTGCCCATTTATGCTATCCAATGAAATATATTAGGATGCAAACCTTGTAGGTGCTGGCGAAGCAACTCCCGTCCATGTGTATGCGTCCTCATGATGTCCAATATTGTTGTGATTGTAGATGAAGTGGTTATGAATCTTGCGTTGTTGACTACATTTTCCACCATTGGATCTTCACAAATATCTTCTAGTATTAGGTCAATGCAGTGCACGGAGCAAGGAACCCAATACAAGTGTTCCTTTTTCTCCATTAGTTTTTGGCTCGCCAACTTGAAAGCCGCTGCATTGTCAGTTACCACTTGGACTATTCTTTTCTCTCCGATCTCCTCCACCATGTTGTCCATCAACTGAAATAGGTACTCCGCATTCTTCACCTTGCTAGAAGCGTCTACCGATTCCAAAAACAGCCCCTGCTTTGCAGTAGATAAGAAGTTTATCATACTTCTTCGTGTAATGCCTGCACAATTCCATAAGAAAAATTAAAACCTATGTGTTATTAATTAATAACAATTAACTGACCAAACACTATACTTGTAGTTGTACATACCTGTCCATCCATTGCACATTAACGTGCAACCATATTCATCCCATATGCGTTCAAAAGTGGAAACATATGCCTTCATATCTTCACCTCCATGTCCAAGTACTTGTTGTAGATTTCATAAGTAGGGCCTTCTACCCCTTTGCCCACTATACCAATAGTCTCGATCATTGACTCATAATATGGTCATTTTGCTGCATTAGCCGGTATGCTGTTGAAGAAGAACCATCTTGACGTCGCTCTTCCTATCTTCTCCTTGCATATTTTCAAATTCTTGAAGGCTGCAGAAATAGATGGTTGCTTCTCCCTCCGCCTGGTGAGAAATGGGTCCAATGGTCCCACTCTAGGATCTCCGTCTCTAGGGATATCTACTGGAACCTCAGGTATATTTGTACTCACACCACTTGAACTCCCTTGTCCACTACTCCCATGGCCACTACCTTGACCTAGGTGGTGACCAGTACGTCAGAGATAGTCCTCTTCCGCAAAAGACCTTCGACTTGCTTGCGATGCCCGACGAAATTGTTCTATAATATGAGATAGAATGATAGATAATGTAAAAAACTTGTTGATGATGTATACATTGAAAAATGTATAAATTATAATGAGGGTTTTTGAACTAAAGTTACTAAACTAAGTTAACTAACCTTCTTCATCGTCATCAAGATCAATTGTTTGTCTCCCTCTTGATAAATGTATCTCATCCACGGACCTTCGAGGAGGGGCAGACAACTCTTCTCGGATTTCTTGGCGTCTTCTAGTAATGTTTGCTTTGGATGTCTCTTCTCCTTCATGTATTGGCAAAATATTGAACTTCAGCAGAAACTCTCGAACATGGTGCCACCTCACCTTTAATTCCTGCTAGATGTTGTTTCAAACATGGTTTGGCGTGCCGGATCGGATCGGGTCGATTCGGGCGAATCGGTGCGGATCAGGGGAATTAAATGTTATAATTTGTTGTTTCATTTACTTAAGATATTACATGTAAATAAGGAAGTACCCCCATTTGAATCCAATAAAAATATCAAAAAAATCATATCTCTTACCAATAAAAAGTCAACCTCCCATCGAAGAACAAAATCGCGATTTTGGTGATTTTAGCGAAATGCTAACTTTTTAATCTCTCATAATTTGGTCTATCTAAAAATTTGATAATTCAAATAAACCATATGGAACACTAAAAATCTAAAGTCCGGTAAAAAAGTCAAACGTGCATGTGACTTCTCCAAGGGAGCCGCTCTCCTACTGACAGCACTTAGTATGTTCGAGGCATCTCAAAATTTGGTCAAACTTAAGTTATCATCATTCAAACTCATAAGAATTGTCACTTTCTAGTTCTTTACAATTTTCACTTTCTAATTGGGCCGTTGAACCGGCTAGAAACGGCTAGTTTTTTTAACTAGCCGTTGAACCGGATCGGCCTGATCCGCGGCGGATCAGGCCGGGCTCGGCGAGCCCAGTCGAGCCGGGCCGATCCTCGTGCAAGGCGCGCTGGGTTTACCGGCTCAGATCGGAGGGCCCAAACCGAGCCGACTCGGCCGATCCGATCCCGATCGGCCGAGGTTTTTGAACCTTGCTAGGTGGAATCGGGTGTGGATCGATCGGAATCGGCTCGAGTCGGCCCGACTCACCTCGACTCCACTCGCTCCCTGCCGCTTCCACGGGAAGCGGGGCCATTTTGAATGGAGTCAGCCCTAGTCGGGCCGAATCTCGTCCGACTCCAGGCGGATATCCGGCCTGACTAGGGCCATTCCGCCTGGAGTCGGAAGAAGGGATCGGGAGTCACGGACTGCGTAAACAGAGAGCTGTCTGCGCAGTCCGAGCTCCCCCCCCCTTCCAGCCCAATCCCCCCCCCCCCCGCCGGAGGTCCTCTCCCTCGCCGACGCCGGAGCTCCGAGGAGGCTCGCCACCAGCCCCGCCGTCGCTGCTTCCTTCTTCCTCTCTCTTTCTATTCTCTACTCTCTCTTCCTTTAGGTGAATTTTTAAAAAATTTGAAAAAATAGGAAATGTTGAATATGCTATAGATCTATAGATAAATAGCATTGATAAGATGTTTATGACCCTCATTCTCCAAATCCCCAAATGAACCCTAATTAGGGTTTAAAAATTAGAGATTTGTGTCCATAAATGCAACTAATGTGCAAGTGAGTGTCTAATAATAGAATTATTTAGTTGATTAGAGTTTGTTGGTAGACTCATTGCATTGCATGGTCTATTTTCCCCAAAATCCCCAAATGACTTAATTAGGTTAAAAATAAAAATTTTAGGTCATTAATATAATTAATATGCATTGAGTGTCCAATGTAATCATTTGAGTGATTATAGTTTGTTTGTAGATTCAATTACATTGCATGACCCATTTCCCCAAAATTCCAAATTGAACCCTAATTAGGGTTTAAAATTAGGATTTTGTGTATTAACGTACAATTCAATTGCATTCTTACACAGGAATATGGCACATAAAGAACATGAAGAGCAAGAGGTGGAGCAGGCCATTGATCTTGGTTGGGCTCATGGTACTCCTTGATGCAACGAAAAAAAAGTGAAATGTAATTAGTGTTCAAAGGAGATGTTTGGAGGCATATATCGCCTTAAACAACATACTACTGGAATTTCTGGAAATGTAGCAAAACGCCCATCTTGTCCACTTGAAGTTAGGAATGAAATGAAAGCATATATGAAGGGGAAAAAATTGAAAAATTATTGACAACTCAGCAGCAACAACAACTTCAAGATGAGATTTCTAGGCGACAGATTCGTAGAGATTATACTTTACCACCAATGTGGATGATGATGAAGATGATGATGATGATGATCCTGATCCTGAGTTCTATGCGGAGGAAGATGAGAAACGAAGGGGATTGGGGACATCGGGGTCACATTTGTCTAGAGATGACTCTAGGAGATCTCTTCCTAGGAGCACATCAGTTCGTAGGGCTGCCGGTGCATTACGGTGTGGAGGTAGACTTTCAGATGTTCATGCTCCTACACAGGGTCTATGGATACATATTTGTATAGATCAGGTCTGTAAAGCAACCAGGAATCAAGCAGGCATTGAAAGGAGTGAAAGCCACTGCAAGGCAGCAAAGGGAGCAATCAAAGGCATTGTGAAATGGTTTTTACATGCAGGTATGCCGGCACATACGACAGAGAGCCCATATTTCCAGAGTATGTTGGATGCAATTGCAGAAGCTGGGCCTGATCTTAAGGCTCCTACACGGAAGTACATTTATGATGTTAGGCTTGATAAGGAGTATGATGAGTTGGGGAGGAGGGGTGAATGGCTTCAAAAATGTTTGGAAGAACGTGGTTGCACCATTATGTGTGATGGTTGGACAAAGACCACAAGGAAATCCATGATTAATTTTCTAGAGTATTGCTGTCAGGGTACTATTTTTCTTAAATCTGTTGATGCCTCTAACAACATCAAGAATGCAGATATTTGTTTAGACTAATGGATGAAGTTGTGGAGGAAGTGGGTGTGAAGAAAACGTTGTACAGGTTGTGATTGACAATGAAGCGAGCTACAAGGCTGCTGGTAGATTGTTGATAGAAAAGGAGAACATCTCTATTGGGTTCCTTTGCAGCATATGGTATTGATTTGATGATGGAGGACTGTGGACACGGGAAAATTATGGTGTTATGGATGTATGTATATATGGATATATGGAGAGTGTGGAAAATATATATTTCGTGGCATAGAAACACATATCATTTGATCTTGTTTATTCATTTGATTCTATGTGGTTCATGTATTCATTTCACATGCTTTGAATTTTGCGGGGCGTGCCAGTTTGTCTAACAGACAAAAAAGAATCCGCGCAATGCGGAAGAGAGATATTGGGTGTCCATGAAATGGACAAAGGGTCCGTGTGACGGACGACTGGGTTGTCCATGAAATGGACGGGGATGCCCGGTGACGGGCGACTAGGGTGCGCCTTTTTTATCTGAACTCCTTGAGTCCCGTATCTATACTCATCAGATGATTAGGGTATCGTGTGCTGGACCTCTGTCTCCATCGATCGAAATCGATGTTACATTTACATCGAGTTAGAAACTCCTGGTGTTATTTAACATCAGTTTAACTCGAATACCATTTATAGCAAAAGGGATGAGAGAATACACATTCTTTTAGAAAATCCTGATCATGATGTATCATCTTTCTTTAGTTATTTTTGAAATGCTTTTTCTTTGAGTACTTCATTTTTGAAAAGACTGCCCTTTGTGGGATCCGAGATATGAGTTTTGAGAAGGGAACGGATATATTTCGTGAACTCATTTGGGGTCTCCTTCCTCTCCTTTTTGGAGAAAGATCATTTAGGTTGTTTTGAAGTTTATTTTGGAAAACCTGAGGATTATTATTGCAGACGGGCGTATACCCGTGCATTTGATTCTGACTTGGGGGAAGTCA
Source organism: Colocasia esculenta (assembly GCA_014218235.1). Classification (NCBI taxonomy): domain Eukaryota; kingdom Viridiplantae; phylum Streptophyta; class Magnoliopsida; order Alismatales; family Araceae; genus Colocasia; species Colocasia esculenta. Next base: position 26,417 of record JACBKR010005086.1, read on the forward strand.
TGATTAGAAATAGCATTTTTTGTATTAGAAGAGTTTGCTACTTTCAACCTTTTCTTTTTATGACGTGATATTCTTTTTAAAACATCCTTTTTTCCAATGAAGTCCGAATTGTTTAAATGAAGTCTGAATTGAGGCAGAATTTCCTTTCTCCTCGTTCATCATTTTATTCATTCATTATTCATTTTCTTATTTGTATGAGTATGATTTTCAAAGAACGTATGCACGTATCTCCATGGAAGTTCTTGTCAATTTGAAGTTCCTTTCTGAAAACTGTCCATGTGAACTCGTTCTTATGAGTATGCATTCGTGCTCTTTGGAGTATCTGAGCACAGTTCGGGTCTTGTCCCTTTTTTTTCTTTAAATATGTGTGTATCAACACAATTTTCATAAATTTATTTGGCAGAGTTTCTGCCTATGCGGAATGCCCTCACGGAGATATATTCATATGAACATGTACTTATATCCATGTGTCCTCAGAGAATCTTTACCCGGAGGGATTTGCCCTTAAGAAAGTATGCGTATATGAACAAAATTTGCAGTTTATGCATATTTTCTCACCGGTATCTTTATTTGAGTGGAGTATCCGGCAAAAGGTACCATCTGCATATGCAGAATCCCTCTCGAGAAACATATGCATATAATTGCGAGTTTATGATTATATAGACATGTCCGTGGGCGGAGACTGTATTGGGCAGAGTTTCCTCTTGGAAACACATGTATATGAATACAAAATTGTGATTATATTGATATGTTTTAGAAGGAAAACTCTGGCATGGACAGAGCTTTCTTCCAAGAAAAACATATGTGTATAGGTACAAATTTGAATTTTATAGATATGTTCTTAGACGGAATCTCCACTTGGGCAGAGTTTCCTCTAGAAAACATGCACATAAAAATACAAATTTGTGAATATACAAACATGTTCTTGGGCGGAATCTCCCCTTGGGCAGAATCTCCTTTAAGAAACATAAAATATAAACACAGATTGAAATTTATAGATACGTTCTTAGGTGAATCTCCACTGGGCAGAATTTCCTCTAAGAAAACATATATAATACAAATCTGTGAATATATGAATATATTCTCGAGCAGAATCTCCATGGGCAGAGTCTCCTCTAAGAAACATATGCATATAGCACAAACACACCATCCCGGAGAGTTTAAAACTCGATGGGAGGTGGCATGAATAACAAAGGTATCTAAAATACCATATGTCCGGAACGGACGGTATTAGAACCTATAGCCGTGAGGCCGGTGCGCTTATTGCGGACTTTAGCCGATGGAGTTTGCCGATGCCGTATACGAACGACTTCTCAATGCTCGGGAGAGGATTTGGTACCTTGACTCACAAAGAAAGGAGATTGAGACCGGATTTGAAATTTCTATTCCTTCAACTTTGAAGAGGACAAAAATGAAAGAGAAGGGCTAAAGAGCTGGGGGCCGAGGAACCGAGCCTTTTACATGGGGAAATGGGGGATCCGGAGAGAGGGCCCGTTCATGGGGATGGGGGTGCCTTTTATAGGGGAAGGCACCCCTTACATTGGAGGGTTTTAAACGATGGGAGTTCCATCGGTTAGAAGGAACTAACCGATGAGACTCTCATCGGTTAGAGGGAAAACTCCCTCTAACCGATGAGACTCCCATCGGTTAAAGGGTTAAAGGCCCTCTAACCGATGGGGGTACCATCGGTTAGGCTTTTCCCTTTTTTTATTTTCTGTTTCTGTTTTTCTGGTTTTTTCTGTTTTCTTTTTCTGTTTTCTGTATTTTTCTTTTGTTTTATTTTTTTTTTTTTGAAAGGGGGACCCCTTACCGATGGAAGTTCCATCGGTTAAGGGGGAATCCCCCCTAAACCGATGGAACCTCCATCGGTTAGAGGGGAAAACTCCCTAACCGATGGAGGTTCCATCGGTTAGGGGGGAATCCCCCTAGCCGATGGAACATCCATCGGTTTAGGGGAGAACTCCCTAAACCGATGGAGCTTCCATCGGTTAGAGGGGAATTCCCCTCTAACCGATGGAAGTACCATCGTTGGGGTAGGGATTCCCCTTCCAACCGATGGAGTTCCATCGGTTAAGGGGGAAAAAACCCCCTTAACCGATGGAGCTACCATCGGTTAGGGGAAAAAAAAAACCCCCTAACGATGGTATTCACATCGGTTAGGGGGGATGGGCTTAAAAGTCTATAAATAGACCACCCTCCCTTCATTGAAGGGGTCTTGCCCTTTGGAGAAGCCCGTGCCATTCCGTACATTTGTCGGAAGTTCTGCCGTCCGGACGGGACGGAGAATCAATTGCAAGTCTTTGGAGCCTTCGTGGCGGACTTGTTCTTGTACTTATCTTTCACATGTGGTCTTGTAGACCTCGTAATGCCGGATTTCTTCCGTGCCGTATTTTATCCGGAGATTTTTCTCCTCGGATTTCACTTGCTTGGGGTGCTTGATAATACTTTAGAGCTTGAAGCTTTCAACATAACTTGGATTAAGTTATGACTTTAAGTAAACCTTGGGTCACCCTAATCATAACTGGTTTGACCTCTTAATCAAGCCGTTAAACGGTTAGGTGAACTCCGGTTAAGTAGTCATCTTCTTTTTCATAGGCTAGTGACTGATTAGTTGCCCCCATGTTGGATCACTATATAAGGGAGCACTGGTGCTTCTCTTAACAGGCATCCAACACATCCAACACATTCATATTTGTGTTTTTTTTTTGTTCAACAAGGACATAGGCAAGATGCACATATCATGGCTCATTGATGATGCTCAGATGTAACTTCATTTTATTTATAATCACAACGAATTTTGAATATGATGAGGCAATACACAGACGGTCGAGATCTTCTTCGTGCTAGTCCCACTCGATTTGCATCAAATTTATTTCTTTGGAGAGCCTCATAAATATAGGCATAATTGGGCCATTGATAATCTGAGCAATTTTTGCAACCATGTAAACACTCTAGACCTGATAGTAAAGATGTTGCTCTCCAAGTCCAAGATATGATTAGCAATGCACGATTTTGGGAGAGGATTTCCTACTACCTCAAAGTAATAGAGCTTCTGGTACTTATTCTTAGAATGGTTGATGGTGATGATAAAAATGATATGGGGTATTTGTACGAGGCAATGGACAAAGCAAGGAAATTTGAGGGAAAGGATCTCAAAGCATACAGAAAATGGTGGGCCATCATAGACAAGAGATGGGAGATGACTCTCCATCATGATCTTCATGTTGCAGGTAATTTATTTAATCTAATTAATTGCTGAATTTTTTATCATCCATGCTGAAATTTTTATCATATGCAGGGTATTTTTTCAACCTAGAATTCAATACAAAGATAATGTGCATAATGATGGAGAAGTGATGAGAGACACTATGAATGTCATCACGCCTTGTAAGGACAAGGAATGAGAGATTATATGCATGACAGAGGTATGATAGAATGTTTTCTTTTGCATATGTATGCATGTTCATTTGACATGTTATAGCTTCCATTTTGTAGGTGGAGAGGTATAGGATGAAAACTTGGGATATATGGAGGATATGACATGAGATGTGCATCTAAAGACTCACTCCAAGTATTTTACATGAGAATTGTTTGCCAAAAATCGTAAATTTAGGAATTCACCATTATAAAATGATTATGTTCCTTTTATTGCAACAGCTGAATGGTTGATTCAAGTCATTATCAGCAAGCTGGCACAAATCCTTTAACGTATTTGCATGAGAGTGTTAAGTCAAACCACTTCTTCTAGCTCTGTGAAGAAATTGGAGTACATTCAGCCTCATTCACACAAAAATCCGCAATAGGCTGGGTGTGGATAGGCTAGATAAGTTGGTTATTGCCACTATAATATGCGTTAAAGGGTGAAGCAAAAAGAAGAAGGCAAAAGATAGAAAGGCAAGATTCATGCAGCTAGCTGGTAGACTATTGAGGAGTTGTTCTTGAGATAGATGTGGATGAATTGCTAAATGAAGAACACCCTTTACATGCTTGGGTGGAGACGAGAGCTGAGGAGAGATACCTGACTTTCATCCTGATGATCGCCTGGTTCAGGCATGTGAAGAAGATGTTTTTATTAGAGAACATGTACCTGAGAGAGGTCAAGGCCGAATAAGAAGATCTGTCACTGTACAGGATACTAGACTTTTTTCACAGCCAGAATTCAGAAGATCACCTCTCAATTGAGCCTAAAAGAAAGAAAGACAAAGACCAGAAAAAAGCAAAGTCCAACAAAGAAAGAAGAATAGAAGAACCAGAAGAAATCACAAGGTGCAGAGGACTCTCCTGAGGCAGAGAACATATTGGGGAGCCATTTTCTGAGGCTCCACCCTACCAGCTCACTTGGCAAAATTATAGAGGCAGAGAAAAATATTATCAAAGTCGTCGAAAAAAAGATGATTAAGAAACGAAAACAGTTGGGAATGATGACTCCACTCAATCACCTGATGATGATGATGGTGCTGTGCAGGTACTGGAGTCAAAAAGGTTATGAGCTTGGGGGTATCCTTTCAGGATATGAGAATATTCAGCACCTGTTGACACGGGATTTTTCTTTTAATTTTATTGTTCGTTTCGTTTTATTCGGGTTCAAGGTATTCATTCATTTCACATATTTGGATTTTGGTATTTGCGGGCGAGTGCAATCGTCTGGTAGACAGGAGAAAAAGTCCGCGCGATGCGGAGGGAGGGGTTTGGTGTCCGAGAAACGGACAGGTATTGGTGTCCGAGGAAGGACGGGTATTGGTGTCCGGAACGGACGGGTATGGTGTCCGAGGAACGGCGGGTATTGGTGTCCGAGAGGACAGACGGTATTGTGGTCCGAGGAACGGACGGTATTGGTGTCCGAGGAACGGAGCCATGCGCCAATTTTAATCTGAACTCTTTGATTCCGTGTCTTTTCATCAAAGGTGATCAGGGTAGCGTGTGCTGACCTCTGCCTCCATCGATCGGAATCGATGTTACATTTACATCGAGTTAAAAGACCTTGGTGTTATTTGGCACAGCTTTAACCCGAATACCATTCATAGCAAGGATGAGAACATGTATATGTAGAGAAAATTTAGAAAGTCCTAACATGATGTTTTCTTTCTTTTTTCTTTATGACAAAAAGTATTTTTATCTTTGAAATGGCAGGACTCTCCCCCCTTTTTTTTAGTGTGAATATGATTTTTTAAAAAGAAACGGGTGTATACCCGTAAACCGTTTTGAGGTTCAAAAATGCTGTTGATTGAAATGAGTATACACCCGCAGATTGTCTCTGGGCTTCGGGCATATTGAGAATTCGGGCAGCAGCACTTCTACATGGACAGAATTGCTGTGTGGATTTCTAGTAACTTTGATTGTGAATTATGAAATTTCATGGTATATTGTTTTTGGGGCAAAGCCCCCTTTGAACGGAGCTTCTTTTCTTTCTTTTTTTGTCTGCATGGTCATGATTTTGCAGTCATATGGAGACATCTCTGTGAGGGTCCTTGTCACAACGAGTTTCTCTCCGAGAACTTATCCATATGGATACAATTCTGCTATGAATATGTGGATGTATTTCGGACGGGATTTCTGCTTGATCAGATGTAGTATATATTTCCTGCAGAATCTCTACTTAGACAGAGTTTTCTTTTGTATATGAGTGCAGAGTTGTAAGTTTGTTGTTTTTTGAGGCAGACCCCTGCTTAGACAAAACGTCTTCAGGAAGATTATATGAATATGCTTTTGGGAGAACCTTTGCTTAAGCAAAATTCCTTCTGAGAGACATATGCGTATAATTATTAATTTGCCATCTTATGAATATATTTTCGAGCGGTATCTCTGTTTGAACAGAGTTTCCGTCAAGAGAGGTATTTCTACCGAGGTAGAGTCTCCTTTGGGATATATTCATATGAATTCAAACTTATGATATACGAAGATGTCCTCAGGCGGAATCTTTACTTAGGCAGAGTCCCCTTTAAGAGACATATCCACATAAATATGGGTTCGTATTAGATGGATATGTTCTTAGGCAAAGATTTTACTCAAACGGAAATCCTGCTAAGAAACATATGCGTATAAACGCAAAGTACAATTTTTATGAATATGTTCCGAGCTATATTCCTGCTAAGGCAGGAGCTCCTCAGAGTTTCTTCTGAGAAGGTTTCTCTGCTCGGGGCAGAGTTTCCTTTAAGGAACACCATACATATGAATGCAAATTTGCGAATATACTGGTATGTTCTTGGGCAGAATCTCCACTTGGGCAGAGTCTCCTCTAAGAAACATAGCATATAAATACGAGTCTGTGATTACATGGACGTATTCTTCAGAAGAACTTTGACATGGGCAGAGTTTCCTCCCAAGAAAACATATAGTATAAGTGCAAATTTGAGGTTTATGGAATTTCCTTAGTCGGAATCTCTACTTGGCAGAGTTTCCCCTAGGAAACATATATATAAAAACACAAATTGCGAATATACGAATATGTTCTCGGTAGAATCTCACTTGGGCAGAGTCTCCCCTAAGAAACACATACATATAAACACAAACACACCATCCAGAGACTTAGTACTCGATGGAGGTGGCAATATGCGTCTGGATGCGTAGCATTCAGAGCACGAATTACAAAGGTATTTAAATACCACGTGTCCACGTAGGGACGGTATTTAACCTATAGCCATGGGGGCGGTGCCGTTATTACGGACTTAAGAAGAGAGAATGCCGCTGTCGTATGAAGATGATCTCTCGATTTCTCACTTTACTCGAACGAGGAAGGCGGGGCGGTACTTTCACACAAGAGGGGAGCTTGAGGAGGAGATCGGGAAGCTTTGAGAATTGGAATTTCCTATTCTTTCGGGATTTCAGAAAATGGGGGACAGCACTTTGAGAAGAGGGCTGTAGCTCCTTATGGGGGGATCCGCCCCCAAGAATGGGGGATGGGGTGCCTTTTATAGGGGAAGGCCCCCCCTTACATGCGTGGAGTTGGGCTCCCTTTAACCGATGGGAGTCCATCGGTTAGAGGGTTAAAACCCTCAACCGATGGGAGTCCATCGGTTAGAGGGAAATTCCCTTTAACCGATGGGGGTACCATCGGTTAGAGGGTTAAAACCCCTCAACCGATGGTAGTCCCATCGGTTAAGGGGGAAAATCCCCTTAAACGATGGTAGTACCATCGGTTGGGGTTTTCTCTTTTTTTTTAAAGGGATTCCCTTAACCGATGGTGGTTCCATCGGTTGAGGGGAATTTCCCCTCAACCGATGGAACTCCCATCGGTTTAAAGGGGAGAATCCCCTTAACCGATGGCAGTCCCATCGGTTAGGGGATTCTAAAGGGGAGATCCTCTTAACCGATGGGACTCCCATCGGTTAGAGGGGAAATCCCCTCTAACCGATGGTAGTACATGGGTGGGGGAGAGAACCCCCTTAACCGATGGTAGCCCCATCGGTTAAGGGGAAAAAACCCCTAACCGATGGTGCTTCCATCGGTTAAGGGGGGGGAATTTCTGGGAATGGGGAATAGGCAAAAAAAAAAAAAAAATTTGTGTCACAAATGCCCCCACGGGAAGTGCGCCGAAGCCGAAGGCGGAGGAGGACGTCCCGTGCATTCTTCGAGCTGTGCTTCTGATCTTCATGACTTGACAATAAACTTGATCGGAAAGTTGTAGCCACAGTTGACACGCTTCAGCACTTGCACTGTGAAGTCAACAACCTCGGGCAACGATCGACTTTGTCATGTTTCTTGTGCTGAGCGATCAGCTTTGCTTCCTTGGATTTACTCAGTAGTGACTTTGGCTTTCTTGCTGGGTCTTTGCCTTCTGGATTTCATCTCAGGGATTTTTTAGATCTGCCTTTCTGGCTTATTATGGACTTGAATTGATTGAGGACTCAATGGTGAGACTCGTCTTTCTGACTTTGCCCAACAACTTGATTTGAGATTTTTTTTAAAATTTTTTTGACTGGTGATTGCAGTTGGATCTGAATCACTTTCTGAGCTTTGCCTTTTGGCATTTACTTGGATTGGATTTGACATCTTTTCTTGAATATGTCTTCTCGGCTTTGTCCAGATTTGACATAGTATTCGGCTACTGAGGCTGACCTTCTTGGTTTCGGCGGCTATCTTTCTTTTTTTTCTTCTCTTCTACTTCATTCATCTTTTTTTTTTTTTTTTTGAATTCTCAACATCCTTGCTCCGGAAGTTGTGGAGACATGAATGGTGAAGCTCATTTGAATATTCCCTTTTCTTCCAGACCCAAGAGAGCTGGAAAAAGGAGGGTGGCGGATTCCGCCTCATCTGGCAGTGACTTCTTTTCTTTCTTTCTTCTCTCATCATTGTCATTCATGACTCTTCTTCTTGATTTATCACTTATCTTTCTTTCTTTTTGACTTATCTACCTCAGATGACGAGAACAGATGAGGAAAAGTGCCGGTCCGATTGCTTCGGGCGGCCATGCCTCCTTGCCTGGAGGTCCTCCTCTCCTTTGTGGAGTGGAGCGTGAGAATTTCTCAAGGGCAGCTGCCGATTTATGCCGGAAGTTGATGATCATGAACCACCATTCGACTGTCTGTTTCTTGAGATAGCCGTGACGGATGACGGTGCCTCTGCATTTGCTGAGCTGAGAGTCTAGACGGAACAGTATTCTTTTGCTCCTGTCGGGGCTTATATCCCGATGCCTGCCAAGGAATATTCGCCATGGAATCAACTACCGCAGATGACTTCTTTTACTGAGCTCATATACAGTCTTTAAAGATGATGTTTTCTTTCTGATATGACTTTCTTTCCTTGTATTCGGTGACCAGGTCTTCTGTGATCAACTCTTCTCTGGGGGATGATGGATTCATATTCTGTATCTGTGGCCAATCCTCTCTTTCTACTTTGGGGAGATGCAGGGAGCCCATTTTTGGAGTTTCAAACTTATTCTGCCTTTCAAGTAGGCGATGCTGCGAGTGACGATGGTGTTGAGCATGGTTGTCGGGAAGGAGAACATTGCCCGGCTGGAATGCGAGCTTGATGAAGAGAGGTCTTCTTTGAATCAGGAGGCCAGAGATTCTGAAGAAAGAGCAGAAGCTGCCTATGTAAGAGACGGAAGGAACCTCCGCCAGCTGACAACCTCAAAGCCAAGCAGTTGAACGTCTGAAGAGGAAAAAGCCTTCCTGCCTTGCTTTCAGTATAACATTTACATGCCGAGCTCATTATCTTGCTCTTTTTCTTTGTTTGACCTTACATAGCAATCGCCACTCTTTGGATATTTGTACAGAGAGTGACTTGTGACTTTGTAAATACAAGGTGAAGGATAATGGAGGTCCTTTTCATTTTCTCCCTCTTTTTTTTTTTCTTTTTTTCTTCTTTCCTTTCCTTTTTTTTTTCACTTACCAATCCCAGTGCCCTCTCGGTTTTCACTAAGACTGGCCCCCTTTAGCTTTTTCCAACGTGCCTTTCGGGTTTTCAGTTGAGGGGTTATCCATTTTGCCTGAAGCGCCCTTTCGGGTTTTCATCTCAGCCGGATGTTTTTGATCTTTTTACCCTCAAGCATACAGTGAGTCGTATACTTAAGTCCATCGGGGTATCTTTTTTTAACCCCTTTTCTTTCTTTTTTTTTTGACTTGACTGTTGAGGACTCGACTGACTGGATAGTTGAATGGCTAGGGTTTGGTTGTAGAATGAGTGGTGTATTTGATGTGGTTTGAGATTTGAATTTGGCCAATGATTGGAAATTCGGATTTGGAATTGGATCTGGATGTGGATTTGAGTTTGAACATGAGCATGTTGGCTTACCTTTGTGTATTTTGAATCCGATTTGGATATGGATACGAGATTTTGGGTATGATTTAGCTTTGGACTTGGTTGAATAGGCTCTGGAATGTGTTTATTGTTTGGCTTTGAGATTTGAATTTCGCCCCTCCTTGATGGCTTAGTGCCGGGATAAGGGATTTGCACTTGGATTTGAACGATGGAGAGGAAGAAGCCCTCCTTCCTTTGTTTCACAAAATAACATTTGTATATTGGGATTGTTGCCTTAATCTCCTTTCTATTTTGCATGTGGTATCTGTCACCTTTGTAAGTTGTGATGTGGTGACTTTATAGCTTTGTGGATGTATGAATGAAGGACTGAGAAATCCTCCTTTTCATTTTATTTTCTTTTTTTCTCTTTTTTTTTATTTCACATTACCAGCTTTAGCGCCCTTTCGGGTTTTCACTAAGACTGGCCCTTTAGCTTTTTCCAACGCGCCCTTTCGGGTTTTCACGTTGAGGGTTGCCATTTTTGCCTGAAGCGCCTTTTGGTTTTCACCTCAGCCGGATTTTTTTTTGATCTTTTTACCCTCAAGCATACAGTGAGTCGTATACTTAAGTCCTCGGGGTATCTCTATTTTTAACCCCTTTTCTTTCTTTCTTTTTTTTGACTGACTGGTGAGTACTCGACTGGTTTGGGTAGTGAATGGATGGTGGTCTGATTGTGGCTGCAGAATGGGTGGTGTCTTACCTTTGTGGTATTTTGATTGAGTTTGAATATGGATATGAGATTTGGGTTTACTTTAGTTTCAGGCTTAATTCTGGATATTGATATAGACTTTGGCATGGAGTTTTAGGTTTGGATTTGTGGTTTTGGGTTTGAATTCCGCCCATCCTTGATGGCTTGGGGCAGGATAAGGGATTTACATTTAGATTGTATTGGAGTTGAGATTGGGTTTGTTTTCGGATTTGGATATGGACATGTCAGTTTATCTTTGGTGATATTCTGGATGGGATATGAGATTTGATTTTGCTTTTGGATTTGGATGTAGGATTTAGGTTGATTTGGCTCTGGACTTGGTTTTGGTTTTGATTTTGGCTTTAGTTTTGGTTTTGGTTTTGATTTTGATTTTGATTTGGTTTTGGTTTTGGTTTTGTTTTGATTTTGGTTTTGGTTTTGTGTTTTGATTTGGTTTTGATTTTGATTAGCCTACCTTGGTGGCTTATGGCTAAGATATGGAATTTCGGGCTTCTATTTGGTTCAGCCACCTTGATGGTTGTGGGACTATGAATTTGGGATTGTATTTGAATATGAGTTGCCGTGATGGCTGTGGATAGAAAGGAATTTAAACTTGATATCACCTACCATGGGTTTGCTGGTGGGACTTTGGTTTTGAATTGGCTTGGATATGACTTAATGGCTGGTATGATATAGCCTTGTGATTTGCTGGCTATGATTTTGGATTGGATTGGTATAGCCTGCCTTGATGGCTTTTGGCTATGGATGGAATTTAGATTTGATATAACCTACCTTTTGGTTTGCTGGCTATGTTTTGGGATTTGAATTTCAGATATAGCCTGCCTTGGTGCTTGCTGGCTATTTTGGATTGAATTTTAGATATGGCCTTCTTGATGGCTTGCTGACTATGAATTTGGATTTGAATTTCAGATATAGCCTGCCTTGGGGCTTGCTGGATATTTTGGAATTTGAATTTCAGATATAGCCTGCCTTGGTGGCTTGCTGGCTATGACTGGATTTTAATATAGCCTATTTGTGGTTTGCTGACTATAGAATTGGAATTGCATTTGGAATTGTATTGGATAAGGCCTGCCTTGGGGCTTGTCGGCTATGACTGGAGCATGGGTTTGATATAGCCTACCTTTGTGGTTTGCTGGCTATAGAATTGGATTTGGATTTGGAATTGTATTGGAATCTGATTGGCCTGCCTTGGTGGCTTGCTGACTATATTTGGGATTTGAATATGATGGTGCTACTTGTGGTTTGCTGGCTATGGTTTGAAATATGAGTTTGGTGAAGAGTGGATATGCAGGATGGAGTACCTTTGGCTTCATGCTCCTACAGGGATTGGAGGATTGTATGATGGACATGTGGTATTTGATTCTTTTGTCTTCATTTATGGTAAGCTTCCATTTCAGCATGGATCCTCAAAGAGGGCCTCTTTCATTCCTTTCTAGCTTTCTGCCTATCTGGGTTGATTGGATTTTTGATGATTGGCCGAGAAGTCATGTTCTAGGGCATGGTATAGTTTCAGGTGTTTTCCATGAGTGGAGGAAAGGGCACAGTACCTTTATGGTCAACCCGGCCGATATGCACCTTTTTCATATGCCAAAGTGACGATGCATGGGCCAAGCCAAGTAGGCTGCAATTGTAGCACGACCTTTTTTTTGCTAGCTTCTCTGCATTTGACCATGACGAGGTCTCTTTGCTTGAATGCTCTTGGTCTGCTAGTTTGTCGAATGCACGAGCCATTCTGGCTTGATATGCTTGAAGATATTTGTATGCTTCAAGTCGCCTTCTTTCGAGATTGGAGAGCTCCCCAAGTCTTCTTTCTATTTAGCTTTGATCTTAACTTTGAAGTTCATTTTGGATTGCCACCGATAGGATGTCATTTCAATTTCTATAGATATCATTGCCTCCGCTCCATATACCAAGGGGAAAGGCGAACATCGGGACTGATTAATTTTCTGCTGAGATAATATAGAGGTTGCTCCTTGCCCTCTTCATTTTTGTGCTAATAGAGCCCCCAGAGAAGCGTCCATAGCTACAATATAAAGTATGAGAGGCTTCCAGCAATTGGTGCCCCCCAACACTGGTGGAGTGAGAAGATATTCCTGACCTGCTTGAAGGCGATTGGCAATCTTGATCCTAGATGAAGGGAGTATCTTTCTTCATTAATTGCCGAAGGCCATTGGCAGCTGTGGATCGCCTTGATTTTGTCGGGGTCTATTTCCATTCCCCGATATTGCGACGAATGTTTTTCAATCGTCGAACACTTTGATCTTGCCTTGGAGAGTAAATTTGCATGTGATGGGAGGTAGAGGAATACTCCCGTTGATGGCTTGACTTATGTGGCCAGCTTCAACTAATACCTCGCCGTTCGGGCGGATTACTTTTGCTTTGAGAATTCTTTGCAGGTGATTTGGCAAAGCCTTTGTTTACCACAAAAAGCTTGCCAGTCTCACTGTCTTCATCTGAACATTTAAGTTGCTTACCCTTCCTTTAGAACTGGGCAAGGGGTTGAGGAATTGGCCCTCCAAGATATAAAGTGGCATTAGTCAAATTGCTTCATCTTCCCGAAACGGGTTTTAATCAGCAAGACTGTACACTGCTTTCCTTCTTTTGCATATTTGATGCATTGATGTGGTGTCGATGGGATGACCCAAAATTTTTATAGCCAAGGTCTTCCAGGCAATATTCTGTATGTTGTATCAGCATCAATAATATAGAAGGCTACCTTGGTGGTGAAGCTTCTAAGATTAAGTTGACAGTGATTCTTCCAATGGCTTCTTCTGAATTTTGGTTTTAAAACCAGTGGCTCGTACATCTTTTACCTGTTGCACATGAGGCATGAGATGTAGAGATTCAAGGGGCTTTATAAGGCATTATATTGATAGATGCCCCCAGATCGGCCAGGATCTGACTCAATTTGTTGCCATTGACTTGTCCTTCATATATATATAAAGGACGATTGTGACATAATAGCATTCCTTATCTGTGAAGGTGACATCTGCTGCAGTGCTTATATTTGAGCTTGGAAATCAGCCATATGAGCTTCATATATTTCTGTTTCTTGGAGTATTTTGACGAGAGTTTCCCTCAAGTCCTTACTCCAAGCAATTGCCTTCTAGACAGTAAGGTTGACGGGGAGTGATTTGAGTTGCTGAAGAATTTGTCATCAGTCTTGGCACGTGTCTGATCTGATGAGGGAGATTCCTCAATCAAGGATTCAGATGGCTTCTTTGGCTTGACAGATTTCTTTGAGAATAGGAATCATCAGCCTCCATTTGAAGAGGAGGCGTTGTTCGGCTCATTTGATGAGGCATGGGGACTTTGGCTCTTTTCTTTTGTATGAGAAGGCATATGGGCAGTTCTTATTCTTCATCTGAGGGATTGAAGACATAAGATTCTACCTGTATTTCATCTTCAGGAAGAGGCTTTGATTCTTTGCCATGACAAGTATGACTTTGCTTGATTTTGTAATGTCAGGCTTCTCGGAAGTGGTAGCTGCAGCCTGCAGCTTTGCTCTTTACCACGCCCTTTCTTGTGATGATGATTATTTACCGGCCAGCTGGTATGTCAGCATGATCGTGCTGAGAGATGGGCTTCTCCTTCTCTAGAGCTTTCTCCTGAATGATAGAGCCAGTCCCAGAGCCGGATTTTTCATTCTAGCTTATCCATAGGTATATTGACCGAGGGTAGCTTTATCAGAAGACCTAGAGGAGTATATTCTTTCAAATAAGCCCTAAGCCCTAAGTCCTAGGCCCTAAGGCCCTACGTCCTACCCTAAGTCCTAAGTCCTAAGCCATTTTTTTTAAATCATGTGAGAATGATGCTCCCCTTTTCTGGAGAGTTTTTTTTTTAATTGATATCTGAGGTACCTCAGCAGCAGCTTCACGCTACTTTGTTCTTTTCTTTTTCATTCTTCTTTATTATATTATTATTATTCTTTGTTTGTTTATTTTTTGTTTTGTTTTGTTTTATATTATATATATATATATGTATATTTTTATTTCATACCTGAGGGCTTTAAGTGAGCTTATGACTTTCTGCTCTGAAGATGATTTGGAGATGCTTCTCTGTTGGAGCCGCCTCTTACTGTAGAGTTGTTGACTCTTTGGAACTGGCTGATTTTGAGGGCCGACAGTGACCTTCTCAAAGGTTGCATTAATTGCTTCTTGAATAATGAAGATGGGAGTTGTTGATAATGATCCACGAACTCCTCTGCTTGCTGGGAGATTGGCTTTGTCGCAGCTTCTTTGATATTCTAATTCTGTATTGAAAAAGATCAATTTTGAGTTGCTCCATTTCGGCTTTGACTCTGTATCGTCCATAGCCCAGGGGATGATGATAATATTCACATATTTTGGATATAGAGCTTGGGATTCTGGACTTGAACCATAGGCTCGTGTGACACCTTATTTGCTGGCGCCAAAGAATTCCCATATTGATCAATTTTTCCTTCCCAGATAGGAGTTTTGACCAAATCAAGAAGATCCAGACAATAGTATACATCTCCTTTCACTCTGAAAGATATATGATGCTGGTTCAAGTATGGAAACCAGACTTTGCCTTCTGAGATTGTCAAATATAAACTTGGTGCTCTTTGTTGCAAATGAGAAGCTTATTGTAGAAGATGGACATTTGTATACGATTGACTGGATAAATATGGATTTGAATGCTCCCCCACTGATGACCGAGGAAGACCAAAAGATGATGATGCATTAATGACATTCACCTAATAGGATCCAAGTTGGCTGGTCCATTTGGTGGTTGTTGAGTATGAGGCTGGTTGACCCGATGAATACCCAGGTTAATTAGCTTTTGAACATCATTTTGAATCTTATGCAATCTTTGATACTATGACCCATCATTTGATGATACGGGCAGTAATTGGCTAATATTTCTGTCGGAGCGGTAATCCATCAATCCGGATGAAGGCATAGCCAAAAGTGAGAAAGTTTGATGTCGAGGAAAGAATATAACCTTGCCGGCTCGACAGGAGTTGAAGGATCTTCGGATAGCCACCCATTGAGTCTGCATATGGCGACATAGGAGGCGGTTCTGAATATATTTGAGTATGCATAAGAGTATATTTGCCTTTGACTTTCTCATTATTCTATGTGGATCATGCCTTGATCTTGGTAGAGAATGAGCTCTGAATTATCTTGAGGAGATCACATGAATGAACGTTCTCGGGATGATTTGAATTTGTTGGAAGTCCGTCATAAAATGACATTGACAGATTGCTCTGGTCGATCCCAAGCATGAAGTTGAGGAGGGTCAGCTAGAGCATTTTGCATAGATATGAGGCCATTTGAATGATCTTCTGGGCTCATTTTTGAAGATGTAGCAATCTTCAATACATGCCCCACCATACGGTGATACGGGCAAATTAAGCTGATTGGTTTGCTGACATCTGCTGGCTTCTTTGGTGTTGGCAGTGATATTAATTGGTTGTCGAGGCAGAGATCAAAGAGCCTCTTTAATATGCTTTTGTTTTTTGAAAGAATAAAGAGTCTTCATGCGCCCCATCAATGATGGCAGTGGAGCTTTAGCTTCTGATTCTTCTTTGGGCAGGAGAGATTGTTGCCCTTTGCTTCATCATCAGGTGAGGAGTCAATGATGTTGACTTCTTTTGCTAACTTATTGCGCTCTGGGGAGCTTGCCTTTATGAGATGTATGTGTCATTTGCTCGGCTAGAAACATCTCAATGTCTGCCACTATAGAATTCAATTGATCGAAGCTCTTGATATTTGCTCCCAAGAGTTTCTCATTGATTGTTGATATGAGGCCTTTTGGCAGATAAGGATTGTATCTTCTTGAACAGGAGGGTTATTGCATTTCATGCTAAACTCTCTCCACCCCTGATGAAGTGGATTGCCAACTCCCCTTTTCTTCTGTTGAGGGAAGATAATTGGCAGAGGGATACCTTCCATTCAGCCGTTTGGAAATGGCCCATGAATTCTTTTGCATATCTGCCCGATCGGTAACTGAGTTGGGCTTGAATTTTGAATACCATTGAAATGCGACTTCAATCAAGGAAGTTGCAAAATATCTGAGAGATAAGATTTGCCGATGGCGAGCTCGACCAAGGTAAATAGCATAATGTGGCACATATTCAATGGCGACCCATGTCCATTAAACTTTGGTAGTTTT
The DNA here is from genome assembly GCA_014218235.1 of Colocasia esculenta. Classification (NCBI taxonomy): domain Eukaryota; kingdom Viridiplantae; phylum Streptophyta; class Magnoliopsida; order Alismatales; family Araceae; genus Colocasia; species Colocasia esculenta. Next base: position 43,002 of record JACBKR010005086.1, read on the forward strand.
GTGACTTTAGGGCATATCTCTGGCAGCTTCTTGAATTGATGATGTACTGGATATGGAACAGAAATGGATCTGCCACCTGAATACCTTCGCTCTACTGAGCGAACATATCTCGAATAATCCTTTGTATCTCATGCCTTTATATGGAATTGTTTGAGGATGCATAACATTGGACGGATCAATGATATCCTGACCCGTAGTTTGAGAAAGAAGACCAGTTGTAGAAACTGCCAGACGATTTGCCGGGCAGACCCATCGGATGCTAAATTTGTCGATTTCAGTAGAGACTGGCTGTAGAATGCTGGAGGCTTGAAGTTGCCAATTGCCTCATCTCATTTAGAAGCACAACCACTTGAGATTGACATTGCTGCATCACTTGGCATTTGCCATCACCTGACATTGCCTGGAAATTTCCTTTATAGGCAAGTCAATGACGGCGTTGATATTTGAAGTAGGAAGCCCATCTTCTTTGATTGAACATTTGTCTCTTTGAAGAAGGGGATTGAATTCCTTCATGTTGAAAGCCAACACGAGGGGGAGCTTGACTAGATGTTCTGGCTTGTCTGCTGGGCTGGCTGTTTCTTCTGGCAAACTGCCCGATGGCCTTAGTGGGGATATTTGGGTTGGCTTTTGCGAGTTGTTTTGCCCTTTCGCCAGAGTCTCTCCCAGAGGCATAGTATGGGAAGATTATAAGCTTGGTTTTTCCTGAGCTGCCCAAGTAACACGTCGTCTTTTTGACGGACGGGTATTGGCATTAGGAATTGCCCCCAGCCTATCAAATATTGAGATTCACCGTATACGATCAGGGATCGATACGCGAGATTTGAATTGTTGAGTTGAAATTTTTTGACTACCCGGATATTTCTCAGGCCTTGAGGGTATAGCTTGATTTCCCTTTTTTTTTCCTTTTTCCTTTTTTTTTTGCCGATGATGGTACTTGAGTTCAATATGTTGAAGGGAAGCATCTTTGACGTGCTTCTCTTACTGAACATCTTTGCTATATTTCCTTGAGTCTTCTTGAGTTTCTGGGCTTCCTTTTTTTGGAACCCAAATTGTTTGAACCTGGGAGAGTGTCGGTTCTTTTGCTTGACATCGGTCTCCTTCTTAGGATCTCCTGATTCTCCTTGAAACCGCCGCAAAACTGAGAAAGAAGGTTTGAGGTTGGGATTGTAGGAACTACCTATCGTAGGGTGAATTCGCCGGATCTTGAGGTGGCAGCTGATGGCCTTTTACTTTATGATTTTATTTTGTCCTTGTTGCAGAGATGGAAAATATGATTTTGAAGGAAATTGCCTGGATTGAACAAGTCCGGATTTGGGCAGACTTAGTTTTTCTAAATGGCCCTTTTTTTTTTGGGTTAAAGGTATGGTATTGGAATTTGGTGGAGCCTACCATTGAGGTTTGGTGGCCATGATTTTAGGATTTGAGTTTGGATTTGGGTTTCAGATTCAGATATGTATTGGGTTTAGCCTACCTTGATGGTTTGTGGCTATATCTGGTATTGGGTTTGACATATTCTGGGATTGCATATGGTTTTGGACTGAACTTAGGTATGTCTGTCTCGATGATTTGTCGGTTATGGATTTGAAATGCATCTGGATACGGTTTACCTTGATGGCTTATCAGTTATGAACTAGATTGGATTGACATAGCCTACCTTTGTGGTTTACCGGCTATGGTTTGAATTTGAATTGGAGATGGCCAACCTTTGTGGTTTACTGGCTGTGGTTTGAAACTTGGATTTGAAATAGCCTACCTTGTGGTTTACTGGCTATGGTTTTGAATTGATCTGGACATGACTTGCCTTGATGGCTTGTTGGTCATGTGCTTGAGTTTGGATTTTGGTATAGCCTACCTTGTGGTTTACTGGCTATGATTTTGAATTTGGATTTGAAATAGCCTACCTTTATGGTTTACTGGCTATGGTTTGGAATTTGGATTTGAGATAGCCTACCTTCGTGGTTTACTGGCTATGGTTGGAATTTTGGATTAAAATAGCCTACCTTCGTGGTTTACTGGCTATGGTTTGGAATTTGGATTTGAATAGCCTACCTTCGTGGTTTACTGGCTATGGTTTGGAATTTGGATTTGGATATAACTTACCTAGGCTCACAGCCAATAAATGTTGTTGGCCAGAGTTAGGTTTATTCCCCTTATTAGCATTATCTTTGGAGAGCATTCGGGTGCCCCCTGTTGATAATAGCAGGACGAGCATTGACGTGCCTATGACTCTTATGCGCCTTCCTTGTTGACTTGTTGGAGAGAGGCTCTTGAGTAGCACTTTCTCATAGGAACCACCCTTAGGGAATAAGGGGATCCGAAAATTGCTGGAAGAATCTCCGAATGCGATCGGAGTCGCAGGTAACCGAACTTTGCATAGTGTGATGACGAGCGGTCCATAAGTGACGACCATCTTCAACTGTTTGTGATTTGCCTTTGTTTGTACCTTCAAGGGAAAACATTAGAATTAGGGCTTTCATGAAAATAGATGTATGTCTCATCCTTTTTACTATGAACGGTGAGAAGAGGTCCCACCGGGCGTGCCAATTGTTGACACGGGATTTTTCTTCTTCAATTTATTTGTTCGTTTCGTTTTATTCGGGTTCAAGGTATTCATTCATTTCACATATTTTGCATTTTGGTATTTGCGGGGCGTGCCAATCTGTCTGGTAGACAGGAGAAAAAGTCCGCGCGATGCGGAGGGAGGGTTTTGGTGTCCGAGAAACGGACAGGTATTGGTGTCCGAGGAACGGACGGGTATGTGTGTCCGAGGAACGGACGGGTGCGCCAATTTTAATCTGAACTTCTTTGATTCCGTGTCTTTTCATCAACAGGTGATCAGGTAGCGTGTGCTGGACCTCTGCCTCCATCGATCGGAATCGATGTTACATTTACATCGAGTTAAAAGACCTTGGTGTTATTTGGCACCAGCTTTAACCCGAATACCATTCATAGCAAGGATGAGAACATGTATATGTAGAGAAAATTTAGAAAGTCCTAACATGATGTTTTCTTTCTTTTTTCTTTATTGACAAAAAGTATTTTATTCTTTGAAATGGCAGGACTCTCCCCTTTTTTTTTTAGTGTGAAATATGATTTTTTAAAAAGAAACGGGTGTATACCCGTAAACCGTTTGAGGTTAAAAATATGCTGTTTGATTTGAAATGAGTATACACCCGCAGATTGTCTCTGGGCTTCGGGCATATGAGAATTCGGGCAGCACTTCTACATGGACAGAATTGCTGTGTGGATTTATAGTATAACTTTGATTGTGAATTATAAAATTCATGGTATATGTTTTGGGGCAAAGCCTCCCTTTGAACAGAGCTTCTTTTCTTCTTCCTTTTTTTTGTCTGCATGGTCATGATTTTGCAGTCATATGGAGACATCTCTGTGAGGGTCCTTGTCACAACGGAGTTTCTCTCCGAGAACTTATCCATATGGATACATTCTGCTATGAATATGTGGATGTATTTCTGACGGGATTTCTGCTTGATCAGATGTATGTTATATTTCCTGCAGAATCTCTACTTAGACAGAGTTTTCTTTTGTATATGAGTGCAGAGTTGTAAAGTTGTTGTTTTTTGAGGCAGAACCCCTGCTTAGACAAAACGTCTTCAAGGAAGATTATATGAATATGCTTTGGGGAGAACCTTTGCTTAAGCAAAATTCCTTCTGAGAGACATATGCGTATAATTATTAATTTGCCATCTTATGAATATATTTTCGAGCGGTATCTCTGTTTGAACAGAGTTTCCGTCACGAGAGGTATTTCTACCGAGGTAGAGTCTCCTTTGGGATATATATTCATATGAATTCAAACTTATGATTATACGAAGATGTCCTCAGGCGGAATCTTTACTTAGGCAGGTCCCCTTTAAGAGACATATCCACATAAATATGGGTTCGTAATTATATGGATATGTTCTTAGGCAAAGATTTTACTCAAACGGAAATCCTGCTAAGAAACATATGCGTATAAACGCAAATTACAATTTTTATGAATATGTTCCCGAGCTATATCCTGCTAAGGCAGGAGCTCCTCAGAGTTTCTTTGAGAAAGGTTCTCTGCTCGGGGCAGAGTTTCCTTTAAGGAACACATACATATGAATGCAAATTTGCGAATATACTGGTATGTTCTTGGGCAGAATCTCCACTTGGGCAGAGTCTCCTCTAAGAAACATATGCATATAAATACGAGTCTGTGATTACATGACGTATTCTTCAGAAGGAACTTGACATGGCAGAGTTTCCTCCCAAGAAAACATATATGTATAAGTGCAAATTTGAGGTTTATGGATATGTCCTTGTCGGAATCTCTTGGGGCAGAGTTTCCCCTAGGAAACATATATATAAAAACACAAATTTGCGAATATACGAAATGTTCTCGGGTAGAATCTCCACTTGGGCAGAGTCTCCCCTAAGAAACACATACATATAAACACAAACACACCATCCAGAGACTTAGTACTCGATGGGAGGTGGCAATATGCGTCTGGATGCGTAGCATTCAGAGCACGAATACAAAGGTATTTAAATACCACGTGTCCACGTAGGGACGGTATTTAAACCCTATAGCCCATGGGGCCGGTGCCGTTATTACGGACTTAAGAAGAGAGAATTGCCGCTGTGTATGAAGATGATCTCTCGATTTCTCACTTTACTCGAACGGGAAGGGGGGCCGGTACTTTCACACAAGAGGGGAGCTTGAGGAGGAGATCGGGAAGCTTTGAGAATTTGAATTTCTATTCTTCGGGATTTCAGAAAATGGGGGACCAGCATTGAGAAGAGGGCTGTAGCTCCTTATGGGGGGATCCGCCCCTCCAAGAATGGGGGATGGGGGTGCCTTTTATAGGGGAAGGCCCCCCCTACATGCGTGGGAGTGGGGCTCCCTTTAACCGATGGGAGTCCCATCGGTTAGAGGGTTTAAAACCCCTCAACCGATGGGAGTCCATCGGTTAGAGGGAAATTCCCTTTAACCGATGGGGGTACCATCGGTTAGAGGGTTAAAACCCCTCACGATGGTAGTCCCATCGGTTAAGGGGGAAAATCCCTTAACCGATGGTAGTACCATCGGTGGGGGTTTTCTCTTTTTTTAAAGGGAATTCCCCTTAACCGATGGTGGTTCCATCGGTTAGAGGGGAATTTCCTCAACCGATGGAACTCCCATCGGTTAAAGGGAGAATCCCCTTAACCGATGGCAGTCCCATCGGTTAGGGGATTCTAAAGGGGAGATCCTCTTAACCGATGGGACTCCCATCGTGGTAGTACCATCGGTTGGGGAGAGAACCCCCTTAACGATGGTAGCCCATCGTTAAGGGGAAAAACCCCTAACCGATGGTGCTTCCATCGGTTAAGGGAGGGGGAATTTCTGGGAATGGGGAATAGCAAAAAAAAAAAAAAAATTGTGTCCACAGCACCACCCCATCAACAACAAGAAAGTCAAGGGAAGCACAAGAACATGGGGGATATGAAGGCCAACAAAGGCAAGCAGGGCATGAGTGGGGACATGGGCATTCTTATCCACCCTTTTTAGTCCCTCAAAATTGCCATATTCAGATATCAGCTATAGTAGTGGGACTAGTTACTTGAGCAATATTCAAACTACTGGGTATAGTTGTTTCTTCACTCCAGGACAATCAGGAGAAAGTTCAAGCCAACAAGCAACGACACCTCGAGGCATCTAAAGAGGATTCCAAGACATTGCCAATTATTTGTTTGGCTTTGGATATACCCAGTATGGAGGACATGAGTATGTGCCACCTGTTCAGTCTCATGAGGTAGAAGATGAGGGTTCAGAAATGTCAAATTGAGAAGGTATTTTTATTCATTTCATGTTATCAACTTGTACATATATCTATTTTTTCAATGTATGAACATAATCATTATGTCTTTAATCATTGTTATTGTTCTTTATGATACATGAACATGATAAGATTTGAATTTCATTGTATTTGTATTCAATGAATGTTGTATGTGTCTTCATAATTTTCTGCAATTTTTACTGATTTTTCAGAATTTTTTCTGATTTTTTCTGATTTTTTACAATTTTTTAACATTTTTTTAACCTGGCCGATCCTGGATCGGCCAGACTCCATTAGAGTCGGCGGATCCACGGATCCAACCCGACTCAGGTCGGGACCCGACCCGACTCTGCCATCCATGCAACCTGCAATACAAACCTGAGAGTAACAGCAGGATAGTGACAGGTAGGAATGAATAGGCACTCCTTTTTTGTTATAGCATTAGGTTCACAAGGAGTCATCCCTAAATTTTGGCTTTAGTATCAGGTTCACGAGGAATCTAAGTATGGATGACACGTTTGCATACTTTCTTCAGGAAAACTAACAATGCTTCAAATTTTGAAAGAACGTTTTTTAAAGGTGACCAATGACCACTTATTTTGTAATCAAGCTGGGCATTTTCCCATGCATGGGTGTGCTTATGGGTGTAATGGATGTGTGATTATCTCCATGGAATGCAGAATCGGCCGATCCGGACCGGGATCGGCCGATAACCCCTTAAATTTAAAAGAGTCTTGGCCGGATCGGCCAGAATCAGTCCGAATCGGCCAAGATCGTTTGGAATCGATCCAGATCGGCCTATTCGAATGTGGATCGGCCGATTCTAGAACCAGATATATACTTATTTACTTGAACATAAATTAAGTAAATGTTAGTATTTGTATTTTCATTTACTTGAGATATTACATGTAAATAAGAAAATACCCCCCATTTGAATCCAATAAAAATATCAAAAAAATCATCTATTACCAATAAAAAGTCCTCTCTCCCATCCAAGAAAAAAATCGCAATTTGGTGATTCCATCAAAATAGCATCTTTCTAATCCCTCATAATTTGGTCAAGTCAGTAGGAGAGTGGCTCCCTTGGAAAAGTCATATAGACATTTGACTTTTTTCACCAGACTTTCAATTTTTAGTGTTCTATTGGGTTTATTTGAATTGAGAGTGGCTCCCTTGGAGAAGTCATATGCACATTTGACTTTTTTCACTGGACTTTCGAGTTTTAGTGTTCTATGGGTTTATTTGAATTATGAAATTTTTAGATGGACCAAATTATGAGGGCTTAGAAAGACACTATTCTGTTGGAATCACCAAAATCGTAATTTTCTTATTGATGAGAGAGTTGACTTTTTATTAGTAAGAAATATGATTTTTTTGATATTTTTATTGAATTCAAATGGGGAGTACTTCTTTATTACATGTAATATCTTAAGTAAATAACATTTACTTAAATGATATTCAAGTTAAATATATATTTAGTTGTAAAACCATAATTGACATTGATCTATATGTAATGTTACTTGCATGTCATTTTTACAAAAATGTGAAGTTCTTGAATTTACTGATATTTTCATTTTTCTGATTTTTTTTTAATGTTTCTGATTTTCCAACATTTAAAAAATAATAATTTTTTTAATTTGGCCGATCCAGCATCGGCCAGATTCCCTGAGGATTGGTCGATCCGCCGATCCGATCCCGATCTGGATCGGCCCGAACCGATTCAGGGGTCCAATTCGATCCTACCTTCCATGATTGTCTCTATCATCTTGGTAAACCCTTCCCCTTTTCTTTCTGTAATTTCAAGATAATGTTTGTTTTTTTAAATGTGGATAGAACCACAATTTCAAGATAATGTTATAACAGTAGATATGTAAAACTAGAGTATCATTTTAATGTTGAACTAGCTTAAATCATAAGGAAAATTTGTCTGTCAATTCAAGGCTGGTGGATAGAGACAGATGGATCATCTCAGTTCTTTAAAGTCTCAACACATTTTCCATGAACATTAAAAGAATCACTTAATAACAAAAAGATTCAAGTAGTGCAAATTGACCTTGTGAAACCATCGACATAGCCTATAAAAAAAATGACAGATTTCTAGGAGGTTGATATGAAGCAGGCAGATGAACAGAACGTCTTGACAAGCCCTCATCATTCCTTGATAGTGAAGGATTTACTTTTGAGGAGTTATTCCCACAGAATCAGATTTCTACATGGAAGCTTTGGAAATTGGATAATAAGTGCAGGAGTGTGAAAATTTTCCCCAAAAGCATTTAGATAACCACTATCTCCCCCCATACAAGAAAAGAAAACTGAACTCTACAACTTACTCCTATCATTTTTTTTTTTGAAGGTGCACAATATGTTCCTAGAATCATTCAATGTAATTCTGCATGATGCCCTAGAGATCAAAGCTACTATGCTCTTTATGCATTATCACCAATAAGTATCACTCCACATCCACAGGTGAAGACCATTTTGCTAGTGAACAATAAAAAGAAAATCATGGCCATACAGTAATAGGAAAGAAACATATAAAATCGAAGTGCTACAAACAAAAAAATATCCACAATTCTGCAACCACAAAATAGAATAAACAAAAGATACACCTTCGTTGAACCATTTGACTTAAGCCATTTAGCTGAAGCCTGAATATCCTTCACAGCACCTTGCCAGTCAAGACCTTCCATCAAATGCTGTGCCTCAGCAACATCCAGACCAACTTTCCCACGATACAAACTGATGTATAAGGTCATAGTCATATAATAGTTAAAGTGTAAGGTATCAAACAAAGGAAAACGTAACCACACACTACTAAGGTTGGAGGGAAAAGACAAAAAAGAGAAACAAAGGAAAAAGAGAATGGTGCAAGGAATCAATTCAAAGGGTTGTCTTACACTTAAAACATTTCTAGTAATTTTTTCACTAGTGACAGCATCCAGAGAAATTTGATACACAATGTCTAGTTGTATATGAACAGGGCAAGTTTCTACAGATAGATGAACTCCAATCAGATTCAGCTTAGTCACATGCAGATCATGGCCTTTTCAATTTTCAAATACTGCCTCATTGTTGATCCCAGCCTGGATCATGGAAGAAACGATCAGATCATCCAATGGATCAACCTAGGCCGATCCCGATTCAATCCAGATTCCAGATCGAATTGGCTGATGCCAGACTAAAAATTTGTTGTTTATTAAAAAAAGGCAAATTTCAAGAAAAATGGAGGAAAAATCAGAAGAAAAAAAAATTTCCTAAATATGCATTTCTTTTTGAATCCCTCTTGATGTATGTTGGCTTGAGCTACCTCCAGATTGTGATGAAACATTACACCAAATGCCAATCAATTTATACGAACCAGTCTTCACTCATGTCTTGTTCTTATGAAGGCCGGTGCCCATCCTCCTACTCCAAGAGAAGAAGTGCTAATTTCAAATATTGTAAACTGAGAGGCTGAAATGCAGGTGTATATGTGGCCCTGAACCATAGTGTGGCTCTCAAGGTGGCCAACCATAGGCTGCCTAGCGTTGATGGCCTTCATATCCCCTTTGTCCTTCTTCTATCCCCTCCTTTAATATTCTTTTCTGATACATAGTTTTGTAGTAAGCCCCATACCTAAAGAAAATCCTATGGTCCATGTTCATGTGTCTCTATGAACCAACTCCTGTTGTATCTCCCTAGCAGCAATCTCATCATCATCATCATTCTTATCATGGGGGCCTCTGTGGATCATCACGGCTAACTATCGTTCGTGCACTGGGGGTTTGCCTCGGACATAGTGTGTAAGTGTCCCCTCATCACACTGCATGGTTTTGCACGGCGGAGCGAATCGGCTCGATTCGCCCGCATCGGAGCGAATCGACGCCGGCCCGTAAGTGTGATCCGCCTGGATCCGCCGACCGCCAGGGAATCGACCGGATCCGCCTCGCTCCGGCCCGATTCGCCCGGCCCGACCCGCTCCGCTTCGCCCCGCCCCGTAAGAAACCCCCGATGCCCTGCGAATCGAGACTGTGCAGTCCCGATTCGCAGGAGCCACGCCGCAAGAGCCATTTTCCCCCCTTTTTCCCCCTTCTCTCTCAAGGAAACGCCAGATCCACACTCTAGGAGACCCAAGGAGGCTTCCTAGGTGGATTGGAAGGTGCTTGGAGGTGTTCTTGGGCTCTCTCTCATCCCTCTCTTCATCTTTTTCACTGTTTTGAAGGTAAGTCTCATTCTATCTTCCATTTTTTTCTGTTTTTTTTGTGATGGATGGGATTCATGGGAGGTATATTCATGGGAGATGATGTTGCAAGTGATTAGTGTTCACTTGCAACCATTTCTCCCTTGAATCTTCCATTTTTTAACATAGATTTACCCATTTTCTCCTATTTTCGAATTTCTGAAAATATTTTTTAAAAAATCAAAATAATTGAAACATGATATAGCAAGTGTTTAATGTTTAGTTTCCACCATTTCTCCTTTGAATCTACATTTCTTCCACAATTTGGCCATGTTCTTCCATTTTTTATTTTCTGAAATTATTTAAATAAACAGAAATTGCAACGAAATTATATTTTTAAAAAATCAAAATTAGAACCATGATGTTGCAAGTGTTTAGTGTTCACTTGCAACATTTCTCTCTGAATCTTGAATTTTTCCACATACATTTGCCCATTTTCTTGTAATTTTGAATTTCTGAAAATATTTTTTAAAAAATCAAAATAATTCAAACATGAGGGTGTAAGTGTTTAATGTTCACTTTCCACCATTTCTCTCTTCAATCTTAAAATTTTCCACATAGATTTGCCCTTTTTCTTTTAATTTTGAATTTCTGAAAATTTTGTTTAAAAATTCAAAATAATTCAAACATGATGGTGTAAGTGTTTATGTTCACTTTCCACCATTTCTCCTTTGAATCTATCTTTCTTACACATACTTTTGGCCATGTTCATCTAATTTTTTATTTTCTGAATTTATTTATAAAAAAATCAGAATATATTTTTTAGATGAAATTTAATGAATAACTATTTTATGTAGATGGCACCGAAGAAAGCTGCTAGTGAGGACATTGGGTGGCAGCACGGGACTGCAATAGGCAGTAGGCACAATTACAAGTGCAACTACTACGGCCATACGGGCCAAGGAGGGGGCGTCTCCCGCCTCAAGAAGCACCTTGCAGGTGGGCGGCTTGCAGGGTACCAAGATGTCCAAGGTTGTAAATCCGTGCCTGCTGAAGTGAAGCGGCTCATGATTGAACACTTGAAGGGTGTTCGTGCTGAGTCGCAAAGAAAGAAGGCGGACAGGGAGATGCAGGAGAGGATCATCTCGGGAAGGCAACGAGATGAAGATGACGATGACGAACCTGATGTGCCTTATCCCTGAGCAGAGAGGGAGCTTTGAGGTTGGGAGTGGTAGTGGTGGCAGTGGTAGTAGAGTTGGGGGTGAGACGCAGTCCCGTCGGTACTCCAATGTGGGTGATTACTTCACTCATATTCCATCCTCAACCAACGTACCAAACCCAGACAGAGAGCAAGGGCAAAGGAAGAGATCCACGGGTGTAACCTTAGAAGAGTGGATCCGCATTTATATTCTCGGGAGCATGGAAAACAAACCAGAATTGATGATGCATACAACAAGCAAGGGCCTAGATATAATGGGCCGTGCAGTGGCAAAATGGTGGCATCATTCGGGCATTTCATTCAATGCAGCTAATAGCCCGTATTACAAAAGTATGATCCAAGAGGTACAACAACAAGGGCTTCATGTGCAACCACCCCCTCAAGAGACTTGGCAGGGAGATATCTAGATGAAGAAGTGCAGGAGATCAAGTCATATATCCAAGGCTTCAAAAAAAAGTGGGAAAAATATGGTTGCACACTCATGTGTGATGGTTGGTCAGGTACGACCAAGAGTAGTCTTATCAACTTCCTTGTGTATTGTGATAGACAGGTGTTCTACCACAAATCTGTTGATGCATCCGATAGAGTGCACAATTCTGAATATATTCTAAGTTTGATGCGGGAGGTGTGGATGAGATAGGAGAGCAATATATTGTGCAAGTGGTGACCGATAATGGCTCTGCATACAAGAAGGCAGGTGAGGAGTTGATGCTTCTTTATCCTCATCTTTACTGGACTCCTTGTGCAGCACACTGTGTAGATTTGATGTTGAAAGAGATTGGCACATTGCGACCTGTCAGGACGGTGGTGGAGGCTGGGCAGAAAATCACAAGGTACATTTATAATCATCATGTTGTGTTGGCGTGGATGAGAGAGTCCACAGGTGGAGAGTTGTTGCGGCCGGCTATCACCCGCTTTGCAACTAATTTCATTGCTTTACAAAGTCTCCTAAAGCATAAAGATGGTCTAAAACGCATGTTTAGGACAGACAGATGGATGCACAGCACTTTTGCAGGGACTTCTGATGGTAAAGAGGTAGAAGGGATCATCTGCAGCGCTAATTTCTGGGACCGAGTCTTCAAGCTGGTGCAAATCATTGAACCTCTTTATGAGGTTTTGAGGGTGGTTGATGGGGATAGGAGACCAAGCATAGGTTTGGTTTATGCAAAAATTGAAGCTGCAAAGAAAAAGATCCACGATGTGTCCCCTCGTTATGCACACTTGGTCTTAGACGTTGTTGAGATCGGTGGGACCGACAAATGAGTCGGGATCTACATATGGCGGGTGAGAAAATTTTAGTTCAACTTGGTACTATATTTTTTTTTAGTACAATCACACTAATTGATTTTATACCATAATTGCAGCTTACTATCTCCATCCTGCTTACCATTATGCGTTCGAGCTATCGTACGAGGATCACTTGATTGCCGCCTTTACACGGGTTGTTGAAAGACTGTCAAGGAGTCCATTGGATGCAGCAGATGCTATTGATCAGGCGAGCATTAATACAAGTACATCATGTTTATGTCAATTAATCAATTGCAGCTTTTTCTAATGGACTTCATTGCGGCAGATGAAGAGCTTTAGAGAAGGGGTAGGGAGTTTTGCAGAGCCATCCGCTATTGCTGGTCGGGACCGCATTGATGCGGTAATGTGCTTTCCCTTTTATAATTACATATTAGTAAACTCAACGATTGACTAATGAGTGCAACAATATTTTTTTTACAGCTGATTGGTGGTTCAACTTTGGGCATTCGACACCCATATTGAGGAAAATTGCAGTAAAGATCTTGTCCCAGACCTCCTCCTCAAGTGGGTGTGAGAGAAACTGGAGCACCTTCGCATTGATACACACCAAAGTCCGGAACAGGTTGTCACATAGGCGGTTGGACAATTTGGTGTATGTGCATTATAACATGAGGTTGAGGGTGAAGCATTTAACAGAGGATCCAAAGAGGGGGGAGGTGGAGGAGATGATCGGTTGACATTGGGTTTCTACGAGATGATGAAGACCCAATGGTTGCATGGGTTGCACGAGCGACCACAGAGCGGGGAGAGTTCGAGTTAGATGAGGAGGCAGATGATCCGGAAGATCCACCACGGCCAAACACATTTTTAGCTAAGGCTATCGAAGCTGCAGAAGCGGAGGAGGGGGGATGGAGATGTGGGAGGGGGCGGCCAACCACATTCTAGTCAATTTCGGGCCGAAGAAGAAGATGAGGTAGATCTTCTTGGCGAATTATCAATTGGGGCAAGAGGTGAGACAGTAGTTCTAATTTGTTAAACATGTTCATTCTTTGTTTTGTCATTGTCTGTTGTATAATTTGTGATGTTGGGGACTATTGCAGGTGGTGCAATTGTTGATGATGATGCAGAGTTTGAAAGATTGATGAATTTAGGCCCGTCAGCCCACTCAGAGTTTATGAGAGAGCACAAGCAATTGTTTCCGCAGAACCAAGAAGGAAGGGATCACATAAGGAACCTGCTGCTCTCTCCCAAGCTGCAAAAGGAAAGGCGGTGGCGACATCCCAACCAAAGAAAGGAAAGGGGAAGGACATAGGTCCAGCAGGTGGCCCAGCCAAGGCATTGTCATTACAGAGCCAACCGCCCCAGCACAAAAGAAAAAGAGTTGGTTACCCTGGGGATCCAAGAAAGGGAAAAAATTGGCTGCCCCTTCTGTAGATCCACTTGACATTGCAGATTTAGAAACATTGGATCCAAATGCAGAAGAAACACCTCCAGAGGATTCGCCACGATTACCCAGCAGCCGCTCCCATGACTCCATGACAACTGGTTCACCGGGTGGGTCTGTAGGGGGAGGTGATGGAGATGGGGGAGGGGGCGATGGTAATGTTGGAGAAGGGGGAGGGGGCGGGGGTAATGATGGAGATGGGGGAGCATTCACAGCGGAGCAGCATCATGGCGGCCCAGTGAAGTACAATAGAAGGCGAAGGGTTAGGGGAGGTGGTCGTGCAGAAGGTGCAGCAGTGGATAGTGATAGCTATAACACTATGATATCTGATTTTGAAAGAATGAGTACAAATGAGTCTGTGGGATCCTATGGATATGGGGGACATAGTTATCAGCCAGAGTCCGACACAGGCTACTCTAGTGGCTATAGTGGCTACGCCACCACAGGCTACCCAGCACCATATTTTCATCCTCCTCCGTTTGTTCATGTTCATGTTCATGTTCCTGTTCAGCAGATTGATGCTTCTGCAGAGGATGTGCAAATGGCGAGTTTGAGGATAGTCCGTCCTGGATGCGAGGTGTGGGACCACTTTGTGAGGGAGTTTCGGAGCAGATACAACACCATGATGACTTGGGATGAGTTCCGTTCATTTGTGTCTCGAACCAAAAGTTATCATCTTATTGGGGAGCTGCCCTCAGAGTCGGATGAGTCTGTCCAACCCCAGTGGGGTACATATGATCCATATCAGCAGGGATATTGGGGATACTAGACTCATTGTACTTTGTATTTGGATTTGAATTTCAGGTTTGTACTTTTTAGTTGATATGAGTCTCATTGTATTTTTCAATTGGAATTGAGTTTCATGTTTCACATTTCATGTTTATACTTTGAAGTTTGTTCTCAATTTCCAATACAATTGAATGAAAATGGATGTTTGTGTAGTATTACATGCCATAAATATCATCAGTTATACATGATGTTCTTCACAGAGGTTGTAACATAGAAACAGCCAAAAAAAATCATCAAACATGCGAATCTGGCCAAACTGGGGCTTCAGCCATGACTGCCCAACAGTTTCCAGGCGAATCGGGTCGATTCGCCCCGATTCGGGGCGAATCGGAGCGCATCAGGGCGAGCCCGATCGCCCCGAATCGGCGCACCAGCAAACCATGCACTAGTCATCTGAGTCAAGACTTCCTCTTCTCTGTCTAACATATGTAAACTTTTCCTTTTCTTTAGAGCTTGTTCTAGATCCTCTTTTTGTGTGGCAGCTCTTCTCAATGTAGTGTCACTTGTAGGCATCTAGATGTCTCAGCAAAAATAGTTGAGTGTCGCTGTCCCTCTATCTTGTAGTAACTAGTTGTGACAATGGAGTTGGATCCTCCTTCACTCTGAGCTCTGGATTTCTCGTAGTAACTGGTTGTGAAGAAATACATGCAAGAACTTGTTGCATGTAAATCATGGTGGAGGGTGGACTCCCATCTCCTATCAATGATTCTCCACCATTTTTTGAATGTCATGGGATGCTTCGCCTTCAATCGTTCCTTGACTGTACCCATAGCCTCATAGAAGTAACTGATGTCATTTTTATCCTCTCCATCAACTATCTCAGTACTTGTACAAGAGGCTCTATCAGCTTCAAATAGTGGGAGATTTTGTTACAAAAACAATGGTCACCAATCAAACTAGCTATCTCATGAGCAACACCTTTGGATTCCTTTATCAATGTAGCAATATATACCAATACTCAAAACTGTGGATAAGAGTGCCCAACTCATATCTATACTTATATAAACTCTCCAACGCAACAAAATTGGAGGCAAATTTTGTTGGGCCAGGACGAAAGATATCATCCCATTAGTGCATTCTCTCATCATTTGCAAATTCTGTTGTTTCCATAAATGGAACTAGTGATCATATGAACCTTGAACACCAACTCAATAACATGTTTGTTTGTCCTTTCCAATGTCCTCCATCATCAATCCAGAGAATTTGCTGCACAAAGAACCCAATATAGATGTTGTCTTTTTCCATCCATTCCTACAGACTGTCTTGTAGTTAGCTTTATTGTCTGTCAAAACTTATACAATATTTTTTCTCCAATCTCTTCAATCATCTAATCCATAAACCCAAAAGATAGTCTGCATTTTTTATTTACCCACTTGCTTCTACAGACTTCAATTAATATTGTACCTTCACTGCAATAGACAAAGAAGTTAATCATAAACTTTCTTCTTGTCCCTATCCATCCATCACATATAAGGGTACAACTTCTAGCCATCCACACAACTTTAAAAGAGTCCACCTAATCCTTAGCTCTTTCACTTTTTGTTCAAGATATTTTCCATAAATACCTCAATGGGCTTTCAACCCCAGACCTATCTTTCCAATAGAATCTAGTATGGTTTGAATTATGGGCTAGATGTTGCATGCGTTAGAACTTCTACGTGCAAAACCCATTTCACTATATTTTTCACTACATGTTTTGTTACAGAAGTTGTGGCTTTCACCTAGAGATGTCAACTGTAACAAATAACTCGATAACCGTTTATTTCGTTAGCTTAACAAACAGTAAATAGATATTGTTTTTCCACCCATAAATTATCAGATATGAATACGGATATATCTGGTATCTTAACGAATACGGAAATGGATACATCCCATACCAAACCCGTATTCGTTTGTTAGTTGTTACATTAGTAATATAATAAATATATATATATATATATATATATTTAATATTATCCTTTAAGTTTAAATCAAAGAGTTGATAGCAAAAGTTATCCTAACCCATCATAATTCATTGCAGCGCCCCCAATGCCCAATACACATTTCCCCAATCTAACAAAAGAGCCCTTAAAAAGTCTTATTAAATTTGTTATAATTCAAACATTTCTCCAATCTAACATGAGCCCCTGTAGGCGCCAGTGGCCCAGCTCAACTAGCTTTTCCTAGTTCCCATTTCCACAGTAGCCATCTCCTCTCTCCTCTCTCTCGGCTTCTCTGATTTCTCTCGTTTCTCTCCGCTTCTCTCCTTTGGGCCTCCTCGCAACTAGCGCTTCTAGTGTGCTCACTATCTTAGTGTTTTCTCTCGACCAGTCGGCCTCCTCTCTCTCATTTGGGGCTCCAGCACCCGACTTCTTCTCTCCTCTCCCTCTCGTTTGAGCCTCTCTCTCTTCCTCTCTCTTGCAGTGACACAACGTGCAAACGGTGGAGTAGGCGCCAATTCCCACCCACAGCACATGGTAAGCATTCTCGCGAGATTCTCGCGAGAATATCAGTCTCGGCCCCTTCCCGAGAAACGAGAAGGCCGAGATGATTCAGTAGGGCTGTCACGATCTCTTCAGGCAAAGTTGTCAGGATCCCCTTATTTACATGTAATATCTTAAGTAAATGAAACATTTATTTAAATGATATTCAGGTAAATAAGGAAGTACCCCCCATTTGAATCCAATAAAAATATCAAAAAAATCATATCACTTACCAATAAAAAGTCAACTCTCCCATCGAAGAAGAAAATCGTGATTTTGGTGATTTTAGCGAAATGCTAACTTTCTAATCTCTCATAATTTAGTCTATCTAAAAATTTGATAATTCAAATAAACCACATGGAACATTAAAAATCCAAAGTCCGGTAAAAAAAGTCAAACGTGCATGTGACTTCTCCAAGGAGCCACTCTCCTACTGAGTACTGACAGCACTTAGTCTGCTTGAGACCTCTCAAGATTTGGTCAAACCTAAACTATCATCACCCAAATTTTTGAGAATTCACTTTCTAGTTTCTTTATTTATTTACCTGTGTTATATTAAATATATATATAATAATCTTATGCGAATCGGACCGATTCCATACAAATCGGATCGAATCAAGGCGAACCCGATTCGGTCCGAATCGCCGGTCCAGCAAACCATGATGTGAACCTATGTCATCCATAGTTGAGACTTGGGAACGTATGCAATTATCTATGTTCCTTAAGGAATTATCTATGTGAACCTATGTGATCCACACTTTTATGTTATCCTAATCTCCCGAGATCTTACCGAGATCTCTCCGAGATCTCTTCGAGATCTCTTCTCTTTGACCCTCCCGAGACGAAGCCGAGATCTGATATGGCAACCTTGCCACAACAATCTCCTCTCTCCTTGCTCTTGGCCTTCTTTATCCTCTTTCTCGGCCTCCTCTCCTCTCATTTGGGCCTCTTTGAAGATTGAGTAGAACCTGCTCTCCTCCTCTCTCTCTCTTTTGGCAATGCAACAGACGGTGGTGCGACAACGCAGCAGACCGCAGAGTGGTGTTAATTTCATTCTATGTTGACTCATGAATGATGATAATATGAAACTATGTTGAAATATATTTGTTTGTCATATGGATCTTTCGTTTCAATTTAATTGTATTCTAATTGAATTTGTACCATAAATTTTAGCTTTATATATACTTTTATGACTAGTAACTATCTATTAATCGTACGTTAACTACATTTTTTTCATATACTCAAAACGGGTTTCGAATACACCATTATCTGAATTCAGTGAACATCAAATGGATACAGTCCTTCCTTAATGGATACGGAAATAAATAGGCTATTATCCACACCGTATCCGATCCTTGACATCCCTACTTTCACCCCTTTCATTGATTGTTTGATTGTTAGCAACTTTACTGATGGCTTTCTATGCAAGTATCTATCTATAGACCCTTGTGTAGGATCGATGATATTACGCAACTATAAAGATCCTCCACATTCCTAAACTGAGCTGCCTCTCCTAACTGAGGTCAAACTCCCACCTCCCAATACTGGACCTACTCTTGATGATCCCTCTCCTATAATTTACTCCTCAACTTGTCTTCCTCTCTAGCAATATGTCGATTCCAACATATTGCTTCCCTGAAATCTCTCCCATCCTATGGTAGATTATCTTCCTCTCCATCATCATCAGAATCATCAAGGGCAATTGACTTTTCCCCCTAGTCAGTTGTCTATTAGAAATCTCTTCATATAGCTCTTGTTGATGTTGAATTTGAATTCTTTTTTGTATCTCTCTTCCAATCATATAAAACCTCATCTCATCCACTAAGGCCTGAGGGCATGAATGATATTTCTAGACATTTCTACCATGCCGACAATATATTGCTTAAGGCAATAAATGCCTCTATTCGTTTGTCTTCCGCAATGATTATACTATACTCTCTTGCTTGTAGCATCAATGAGAAATCCATAGCGCCACCAATGTCTCCCTGTGGTTGTGGAGCTCCCTCTCCCTCCTCAGTCATAATCCTATAACAACGCAAAGACAAACATGTAAAACTTTTAATGTTGATGACCTTTTCACCAATTTTCCAAAATTAAACCTTCCATTTTCACATCATGGCACAATCTATATTATCTAAGGCGCGAGGCGACTGAGGCAACCATAGGGTCGTCTTAGCCTCGAATGCCTAGACGATTGAGACGTTTGAGGCAAAATTTTAATTAAAATATATATAATATGTAAATAATTCTGATATATGAAGATAGACCAGAATATATGTGAAAAAACCTATAAATGGCTACATTCATTCATTGGTATGACACAACAATATAAAATCCATTCAATTCATGAGAAATTTAAACAAAAACAAGCAGCAAATCTGAAAATTCTATACAATTACACAATACATATACATAGAAATTCTCAAATTCATACACAATCAGTCAAACGTACACTTACATTTGACCTGACTTGAGAAGTCAACTGTACGTTAGACTTATTTCATCGGACTTTAGATTTTTAGTATTCCATGTGGTTTATTTTAATTATAAAACTTTTAGTTAGCCCAAATGGGGTTAGAAAGTCGGCATTTTGATAGGATCACCAAAATCGTAATTTTCTTCTTCGATGGGAGAGTTGACTTTTTATTGGTAAAAGATATAATTTTTTGATATTTTTATTGAATTCAAATGGGGATACTTCTTTATTTACATATAATATCTTAAGAATGATATCCAGGTAAATAAGGTACTTAAATTACAAGTACATAAATAGGCTAAATGCGCCTCTTTGTGGGCAAAAATATAGGCTGAACAAGGGCAAAATGGAGCAGAATTGAGGCCTAGGGGGACGTAGCCAGGGCGAGGCACTCTGAGGTCACTTCGCCTCAAGCCTTGATAACATAGGGCACAATTGAGTTAATGAATAATTGACACACTTAATTGACATCCAATTACACTAATTGGATAAAAGCCCCAATTTTCAAACCCTAACTAAGGTGAATTTGAGAGTTTTGTCCAATTTTTCGAAATTAAACACCCTCATTTTCACATCATGGCACCATTAGGTCAATTAAGTGATTGACACACTTAATTGACCTCTAATTGCATTAATTGAACAAATTTCCAAATTTAAAACCTAATTAGGATGAAATTTGGGGGGTTTGTCTAATTTCTCAAAATTAAATACCTTCATTTTCACATCATGGCACAATTGGATCAATTAAGTGATTGACACACTTATTGACCTCTAATTGCAATAATTAGATAAAAGCACTAATTGACCAGCAAATCTGCCAGTCACGATTGACCAAAGGTGCTTTACCGAACCAATACACAACAGATCCACCACCCTGATATGGGGCTGTCGGACGCGGAAATTTTCGTTTTGATTTGTTTTATGTGGTGTTTGAGTTTGATTTGATTTTTATTTATTTCTTTTGCCTTGCGGGGCGTGCCAGCCTATCTAACAGACAGAAGTTAAAATCCACGCAGTGCGGAGAGAATATTTAATGTCCATGGAATGGACAAGTGCGCCACTTTTATCTTTGAACTTTATTGGTTCCGCGATTTTTATTCATCAGGCGATTAGGGTAGCGTGTGCTGGACCCCTGTCTCCATCGATCAGAATCGATGTTTTGTTTACATCGAGTTAAAAGCTCTTGATGTTATTTTTACATCAGTTTTAACCCGAATACCAATGATAGAAAAGTCGAGATTATGCATTTTCTAGAAAATTGTAATGTGATGTTTTCCCTTTTATCGGACAAAATAGATTTTGATTTGGGAGAAAGAATTTGTTCCTTTGAAAAAGGTATTTCATTTTGAAAAGAAGAATATTTATTTGGGAAAAGGGTTTCATTTTGAAAAGAAGTATGGATTTCTTTATGGGGAATTGAAATATAATTTGGGAGGTGTGCGGGTGTATACCCGTGAGTTCATTTGATATTTGAATAATTGATTTGCTTTAGAGATGAAAATGATTTTATTTTTGAAAATGAGTATGAGTTCCCTTTTGAGGATTTGATATATGATTTGGAAAATGAACGGGTGTATGCCCATGAATTTATTTGGGATTTGAGTGTATTGTGAATTTTGACAGCGCTCCCGCATAGGCAGAGTTATCAGGCAGATATATGAGTATGAACTTGATGGACATATGATTGTATTGACTCTTAGGGGAGAGTCCCTGTATGGACAGGGTGTCCCCATGAAATACGCACATATGTACATATACATTTATAGACATATGGATATGCTTTTAGGCAGAATCCCCGCTTGGGCAGAATTTCCTTTAAAAGACATATTCACATGAACATATTTTTGTGAACATATGGATATATTTTCGGGCAGAACCTCCGCTTGGGCAGACTTTCCTTTAGAAAACATATACATATGAGCACGACATTTGTGAATACATAGATATGTTTCCAAACTGAACCTCCGCTTGGGCAGAGTTTTCTTTAGGAAATATATACCTATAAACACAATATTTGTGAATACATGATATGTTTCCAGATAGAACATCCGCTTAGGCAGAGTTTCCTTTAGGAAATATATACATTTAAGCACAATATTTGTGAATACATGGATATATTTCCGGGCAGAACCTCCGCTTGGGTAGAGTTTTCTTTAAGAAACATATACATATAAGCACGGAGTTGTGAACATATGAGTATATTTTCAGGCAGAACCTCCGCTAGGGCAGAGTTTCCTTTAGAAAACATATGCATATGAGCACAATATTGTGAGCATATGGGTATGTCTTTGGACGGAACCTCCGCTTGGGCAGAGTTTCCTTTATAAGACGCATACACATATGAGCACAACACTCACCATCCCGGAGTCTTGCTCGACGGGCGGGGAGAACATATGCATCTAAATGCCCATACCCATAGAGTCTTGCTCAATATGGAGGCATTTAGAGTACGAGAACAGGTATTTAAATACCGTATATCCATAGAGTCTTGCTCGATATGGAAGGTATTTAAACCCCGGAGAACACGCCTTGATTATTACTCCCACAGAGTCTTGCTTGATGTGGGAGTATGGATTGCATTATGATTTTTTTTTTTGAGAAACCCTCCATAGAGACTAGCTCGGCATGGAGGGGGATGGAGGAGATGTCGACGTCGGGCGGCGACGATCTCCTTTCTTTGCGCTTGTCGAGGGTGGATGCTCGACACCGAGCGGGAGAGGAGCTGATACCTTCACACCGGGCGAAGATCTTTGAAGAACAAGCGGGAACTTTTGGGAAAGAACTTTTTTCAGCATAGAAGCCTCTATTTCATTTCAGCGAAAAGAAGCCCCTTTACATGAGGGGTTACATGGGATTTTATAGGGGTTTTTGCCCCCCCCTTACATGCGTTGGGATGGGGATGGGAGCCCCCCCCCCCCCACTTTACCGATGAAAGGTCCATTGGTTAGGGGGGGGAGGTCCATCGGTTGGGGGGGAGTCCCCTTCCAACCGATGGAGGTTCCATCGGTTGGGGCCTTGAGCTTGGGGGGTTTTTGCCTATAAATAGGCCCCCATATGCCCCCATTAGAGGGGTGCTTTTGGGATTTCTGGAAATGGGGGTTTTGACAATTTTTATGCCAACAATTCCCCCCACGGGATGTGCGCCGAAGCCGAAGGCAAAGGAGGACGTCCTGTGCTTTCTTCGAGCTTTACTTTTGGTCTTCATGACCTGATGAGGAATTTGAATTGAAAAGCGTAGTCATAGTTGACGCAATTCAGTACTTGCACTGTGACGCCAGCAACCTTGGGCAACGATCAACTTTGCCATGCTTCTTGTGCCGAGCTATCAGCTCCCCTTCTTGGATTTACTCAGAACTAACTTTGACCTTCTTTGCATGGGTCTTGTCTTTCTGACTTCACCTCAGGGACTTTATCTTGACATTTTCCTTTTTGAGACTTGCCTTTCTGGCTTTGCTCGAGGGCCTGATTTGATTGAAGAGTTGACCGGTGAGACTTGTCTTTCTGACTTTGCTCAATAACTTGATTTGAGATTTTCTCCTGAGGCTTGTCTTTCTGAGTTTGCTCTCTAACCTGATTTGAAATTCCTTTTCCGAAGCTTGCCTTTTCGACCTTGCTCGGAGTTGGGTTGGAAATTCGGTCACTGAAACTTGTCTTTCAGATTCCACTCAGTGGCTTAATTTGGGATTTTCTCTTGATGCTTGACATTCTGACTTTCCTCGGGATTGAATTTGATATCTCTTTCTTGAGATTTGCCTTCTTGGCACTACTTGGATTTGATTTAACATCTTTTTCCTGAATCTTGCATTTCTGACTTTATTCAGGATTTAATGAGAGATTCTATTGCTGAGGGTGACCTTCTTGGCTTCACTCAACGGCTTGCTTTAACATTTGGTCGATAAAGCTTGTCCTTTCTGGCTTTCCTCTCCGACCTGATCTGATACCTTCCTCTCGAGACTTGCCTTCCTGGCTTTTCTCGAGATTTGATTTGGCATTTTTTTTTTAATCCTGCCTTCCTGGCTTTATCCGAGATTTGGTGTGGAATTCTGCTGCTGAGGTTGACCTTCTTAGCTCTACTCAACGGCTGCTTTGCATTTAAATTGCTTGACAGGGGTGGCTTGTTTGCTTTCTGGTTTTTCTTCAGTAAGGACGACTCCTTTTACTTCGAGGAGATTTGTGGAGTCGCTATCTTTCTTCTTTTTCTGTTTTTTTTTTTTGGACTTCCTTTTCACATATCTGTTTTGGATTTTCAGTTATCCCGCTCCGGAAGTTGTTGGAGACAGGAGTGGTGAAGCTCTTTTGGATGTTCCTTTCTCTTCCAGACGCAAGAGAGCTGGTAAAAGTAGGGTGGCGGATCCCACCTCATCTGGCGGTAATTTTATTTTCTCTTCTTTTCTTTTCTTCTCTCATCATTGTCATTCACAATTTTTTGATTCATCACTTTCCCTCTCTTTTTTTGACTCATCATTTTCATTTCATGATTCTCCTTTTTTTTTGTAGATTCCTCTGCCTCATGTGACGAGACAGATGAAGATGTCGCCGGTCGAGTTGCTCCACATAATTATAATCCTTTGTCTGGAGGTTTTTCCCTTCTTCGTGGCAGAGAATATAAAAGATCTTCATAAGCAGCTGCAGACTTTTTTCCGAAGGCTGAAGGTTACGAACTGCTACCCCACGATTCATCTTTGGGAACAGCGGCGATGGATGGTGACAAAACCAATTTCACATTTGCTGAATTGGGGGTCTCAGCAGAGCAATATCCTCCTGCTTCCGTCGAGGCTTATGTCCCAATGCCTGTCGGTGAATGTCCTATTGCGGGAACAGCCCCTGAAGGTGATTTTCTTATTTCGAGCCAACATACAGCTCTTTTGATTTCATTTCCTCTGTATTCTTGATGTCGACTTTCCTTCCTTTTTTGTGTTCAGACGACCCGCACTTCTTCAACTAACTTTTTTCGTGCGGGATAACGAGCCCATATTTTGTACCCGCGACTAATCCTTCTTTTCCTCCCTGGGAGGACATAAGGAGTCCCTTTTTAGAGCCGCAAGCCTATTCCGCCTTCCAAGTAGGGGATACTGCCGGCGATGATGGAGGTCTTTACTAGACGAATTATAATCCTGAGCCGCCCGCTTTGCCGTCTGATGGAGGAAGCTTCACCCATATCCAGATGATCTCCCCTCCTCTTCCCAAGGACCTTATGCTGAGCAGCCTAATTTTGTTCGGCCCTCGAGCCCTGGGATGGAAGAGAGAGATTCATTGCCAGGTGAGAAAGAATGGATTTCATTCCTTCTCTTTTTTTCCCTTTTTTGTTTGAATTTCTTTTGCTTTTTTCTTTGCCGATTGTCTACTTTTGTTAATTGCTGGTATTTTTCGGCAGGCAATTCCCCACCTCTTAATGATAGCGGTCCCCGTCGTTGGAGATAGATGTCTTACCCGGACATGGCATAGAATGGCCGGCAAGAGATCAGCCAGGTCCACTTCCTGTGGGCGATGACTTTTTTTATTTACTTCTTGGAAGAATAAGAGCCGTAATGGAGGCAGAAAATCCCCCGCCAACTGAAGCTGTTAGGCGAGCGTTGGAGCAGAACACTGCGATTGCCTTCAATACAGGCTTCTCCAGGGATTGCTGGATGGGCGTTGTTGAAGAAATTTGGGGCGAAGTATGTCACCTTCATACTGCAATGGCCTGGGCTCCTTATGATCAGTGGATCCAGGCTTTGGAGAGTGATATATGCTCTTTGACCAGCGAAGCTGATGAACTGACTCCCGTGCCAGTGAGGCACATAAACGCCGGAAGACGCGGAAATTGAAGATGGCTGCAGAGAGGGAGAAGATTGCCAGACTGCAGCGTGAACTTGATGAGGCAAGATCTTCCTTGGATCAACAGGCTAAAGAGGCTGCTGAGGCACCCGAGGAGGAAGTCACTTTTGCTGGGGGTGGAGGCAAGCTTCGCCAGTCCGTATCTTCCAAGGCCAAGGAAGTCGAACGATTGAAGAGGAAGAAGCCCCATTGTCTTTGCTTTACAGTATAATATTTGTATAATGGATTTCTTGTTTTGGCTTTCTGCCTGACTTGTACATGGTAACTACCATCCTCTGTATATTTATAACAGAGTGGCTTGTAGCTTTGTGAATATAAAATGGAGGACGAACCAAGGTTCGCCACATCGGGGAATCGGGGGAATCGGGTTTTTCCTGATCCGCCACGATTCGCCAGAATCAGACCGATTCGCATGGGAATCCGATGAGAATCGGTCCGATTCGATGGGAATCGGGCGAATCAGGTTTCTCCTGATTCGCATCGATTCGCCCGAATCAGACCGATTCGATCCGATGCGCCAAACCATGGGACGAACAAGTCACTCCTTTCCTTTTCCTTTTTTTCGATTTGATTTTTTTTCACATTACCAATCTCAGCGCCCTTTTGGGTTTTCACTAAAACTGGCCCCCTTTAGCTTTTTCCAACACGCCCTTTCGGGTTTTCACGTTGAGGGGTTATCCATTTTTGCCTGAAGCGTCCTTCCGGTTTTCACCTCAGCCGGATTTTTGATCTTTTTACCCTTGAGAATACAGCGAACTATATACTTAAGTCCATCGGGGTCTCTATTTTTAACCCCTTTTTTTCTCTCTTTCTTTTTGCAACTCCTTGTTTTTGTTTTTTTTTTTAAGAAGCTTGGTATTTGGGTATTTGATTGATTTTTGATAGTTGAAGGGATAAGAAGTTGATTTTGATGTAACTGATTTTTGTGGTTCACTGGTTTGAATTTGGACATGGGTTTGGATATGGCTTAGCTTATCTATATGGTTTGCTGGCTATAGTTGGAATTTCGGGTTTGAATTGGATTTGGATTTGGATTTGGATTTGAACTTAGGTTTAGGATTTGGATTTGGTTTAGCCCACCTTTGTGGTTTTCTGGCTAAGATATAGAATTTTGGATTTGGATTTGGATTTGGATTCGGGGTTTGGTTTTGGGTTTGTGTTTGGATTTAGCCCACCTTGATGGTTTATGGCTGAAATATGGAATTGGATTTGCATTTAGATTTGGATTTGGGTTTGGTTTTGGGTTTGTGTTTGTTTTGGTTTTGGATTTGGATTTGGATTTGTTTGTTTTTGTTTTGGTTTTGGTTTAGCTCTCCTTTGTGGTTTTTTGGCAAAGATGTGGAGTTTTGGGTATGGATTTGGTTTTGGTCTAGCCGATCTTGGTGATTTGTGGCTAGTAATTTTTCTTGATTTGATTTTAATTCAGCCTACCTTGATGGTTCACTGGCTATACTTTGAGAGTTTGGATTGAATTTGAATTTGACTTAGCCTATCTCGATGGTTTGTGGCTAAAATTCTCTCCTTTTTTTGGGTTTGACTTTGGTACAGCCTACCTTGATGGTTTTCTAGCTATGGTTTGGAATTTGAATTTAGTTTAGCCGCTTTTGCGGTTTGTTGATGGGACTTGTAGGTTTTGGATTGACTCAGCTTTCCTTGATGGCTTTTTGGCTGAGGGTTTGGCATTTGGATTTAGTATAGCCTACCTTTGTGGCTTGCTGGCTAAAGCTTGGGGTTTGAGTTTGGATTTTGGTTTTGGATTTGGGTTTGTATTTGGTTCAGCCTACCTTGATGGTTTGTGGCTAAATTTGATATTTGGATTTGACATATTCTGGCATTGTAATTTGCTGGGTATGATTTTGGATTGAATTTGGGTATGGCCTACCTTGATGGCTTACTGGCTATGATTGGGATTTGGATTTGATATAGCCTACCATAGTGGTTTGTTGGTTGTGGTTTTGAATTGGATTTGGATATGGCCTACCTTGATGGCTTACTGGCTATGATTGGAATTTGGATTTGATATAGCCTACCATTGTGGTTTGTTGGCTGTGGTTTTGAATTGGATTTGGGTATGGCCTGCCTTGATGGCTTACTGGCTATGATTGGATTTTGGATTTGATATAGCCTACCATTGTGGTTGGCTGGCTAAAGACTTGAAATTTGGGTTTAATATAGCCTACCATTGTGGTTTGCGGGCTGAAGACTTGAAACTTGGTTTTAGTATGGCCTACCATTGTGGTTTGCTGGCTGTGGTTTTGGAATTGAATTTAGGTATACCTACCTTGATGGCTTACTGGCTATGAGTCTGGAATTTGGACTTGATGTAGCCTACCATTATGGTTTGCTGGCTAAAGATTTGGAATTTGGATTTAGTATGGCCTACCATTGTGGTTTGCTGGCTGTGCTTTGAGATCTGGATTTGGTGAGAAGCGAGAGATGCAAGATAACTCCTCGACTTTCACCTATTCATTTACTTCTCGGATTTGTACATGGAGTGTCTTTGGCTTCATACTCTGGCAGGGATTGAGGGATTTGAAGACTTGGGTTATATGATGGACATATAGAGGTTTGATTCCTTTGTCCCTATTATGGCAAACTTTTATTTCAGCATCAATCTTCGAAGGAGATAGCTTTCATTCTTTTCTGGCTTCCTGCCTATCTGGATGACTGGTTTTTTGTTTTGATGATTGGCCAGAGAATTCATGCTCTGGTGCATGGTATAGCTTTAGGTGTTTTCCATTGAGTGGAGGAAAGGGCACAGTACCTTATGGTCCATCAGCCTATGCGCCTCCTTCATACGCCAAGGTGACGATGTATGGACCGAGCCAAATGGATTGCAATTTGCCACTTGACTTTCCTGCCATTGCTTCTCTGCATTTGACCATGACAAGATCTCCTTGCTTGAATGCCCTGGGTCTTGCCAATTTGTCGAATGCACGAGCCATTCTAGCCTGATATGTTTGGAGGCATGTTGAACCCCAAAAAGGTATGATAAACATCTACCAAAGGAAGTGCCCGGGCCGGAAGATGTGTGGAATATCCACTAGAAAATTTTCTGAATGGAAGATGTGTGGAATATCCACTAGAAAGACTTCTTGAATTGCTAAGATGTGTGGAATATCCACTAGAAGGGATTTCTAGACTGAAAGGCCTTCTGAACTGAAGAGTATGAGGGATATCCAGCTGAAAGGAGTCCTTGGATCTATTTATAGTGGACCAAGTGGTTAAAACCCCTTAAAGGATGTTTTGGAGGTAAGGTAATTCATACCTTAAAGCCAAGGTAATTCATACCTTAAAGGCAGGGTAATTCATAACTTGAAAGCAAAGCATCTTGCACCTTGAAGGCGAGGTAAAAAAAAAATGTCTTGAAGACAAAGTAATTCATGCCTTTAAAGCAAGGTAAAAGGTGGAACTAAGGTCCCTCTCCAAGCTAAGGGAGAAGGCCTATAAATACCATTGGCATTAAGCCCTCCAAAAAATGCCAAAATTCAAGCTGGATGGCACTCCACACAGATCGCAGCATGGAAGAAATACGACGATACGAGGTCCGTAAAGACCAAGTATGAAGTACAAGTACAAGCACAAGAACAACTCGGCGACGGAAGCTCCAAGGATGCAAATCCAAATCCTCGCCAAGTCATGCTTCAACCAGGGAAGCAGAAACTCCAGCAAATTGGGTACCCCTCAAATGGGGCATGTAATGGCCTATTTATAGGCAAGACCCCTCCCACCTTTTTTATTTTTCTGCCTTTTTAACAGGATGGAGAGACCCCTCCCCACCTTTTTATTTTTCTGCCTTTTTAACAGGATGGAGAGACCCCTCCCCACCTTTTTATTTTCTGCCTTTTTAACAGGATGGGGAGACCCCCCCAACCGTTTTAATATTAAAACGGTTGGAGGGACTTCCCCCCCAATCAAAAAGGGGACTTTCCCCCTCTCCTTCTACTGCGCAGCCAGCAGGAAGGGGAGGGGAGTCCGCCCCCTATAAAAGGGGGGCAACCCCCTCCATCCAAAGGAGGCCGGCCAAAGCCCACAAGCCCCTATATGCTGCTGTTTTTGCAGTCCCAAAGCCCTGCAAAACCAGTCCCAAAACCCTGCAAATCAGTCCCCTAAAGCCTTGTAAACCATTCCTCTTGTTTTGAAAGAAATAGCAAGAGTGTTTTTCTTCCAATCTCCTTCAATTTGTGCTTCCAATCCTTTGGTCTGGCGTGAAGGTATACCCCCATCTCTTACTTGATATGGGGTGAAAAGTGTTCAACAGCGAAGAAGGAATGGAGAGGTCGTCATCGTATACGGCATCGACATCTCCTTCATCCCCTCCTTGGGGAGGATTTCTCAAAGTGCTATAGTATCTCTTATATCCCCACATCGAGCAAGTCTCTGTGGGGATTTTTCGGGGCTTAATACCATTCATATCGAGCAAGTCTCTATGAACATATGGTATTTAAGCACTGTTGGAACGCGGATTTTTCTACCCTCACTTTATCTTTTTATCTTTTTTTGCGACTCCTTTCTTTTATCTTCGAAACGAGCCTTTTGCGTGGGCGTGCCAGACTGTTTGCGAGAAACAGACAAAGATTATTTTACGAGGAATATTGGGTGCGAACCCTGATACCCTCGTATTTATTTTCCGCGTGCGCTCGCGTTCAGGGCGATTGGAGTGGTCGTGTACTGGACCGTTCCCCATCGACCGAAGTCGATGTTTCATTTACATCGAGTATAACACTCGAATACCTTCGAATGCGTAATGTTTGTTAAAAGACCGTATGCCGAAATTTAAAGAAAAAGGCAGATGACAAGTAAATTTCCACAATTTCATTCAAGCATGTTCATGCCATTTATATTTATGACATGACTTTTACATTTACATGTACGTCTTTAGTGGGGTTTTGTACCTCCACTGGACGTGTATACAACAAGTCAAGTACATGGACGTCGACGACGGGGTGTTTGTGCCTCTGTCGGACGTTTACATGACGATGGTTACACATGTGTTACCAATGGGGTGTTTGTGCCTCCGTAGGTTAACATGCCTCGACGTGTGTAGTTTTATGACACCGGAGGACTTAAACACATATGCCTCGACGTGTGTCGTTTTATGACACCGGAGGACTTAAGCATATGCCTCGACGTGTGTCGTTTTATGACACCGGAGGACTTAAACGCATGTGCCTCGACGTGTGTCGTTTTATGACACCGGAGGACTTAGACATGCCAACAAGGGTCTCGTAACCACCTGCAGCGTCTCTGTGCGGGCAAGCGCAGGAGGGCTCGACCACGAAGACAGAGCACTGACGGGTGTCCACACGTGCGGCCTATGTAAGCTCGCGCACGGAAGCCTCCTCGGGCTGAAGCGTTTTCTCCAGGGGGTTGAATGGCGTCGAGAGAGCCAGCGCCAGACCGTTTCAAATGGGGGGATGCCTCCCTATTTATAGGGCTTTGGAGGGTCGTACCGGCGGGGGTAC
The DNA here is from genome assembly GCA_014218235.1 of Colocasia esculenta. Classification (NCBI taxonomy): domain Eukaryota; kingdom Viridiplantae; phylum Streptophyta; class Magnoliopsida; order Alismatales; family Araceae; genus Colocasia; species Colocasia esculenta. Next base: position 73,882 of record JACBKR010005086.1, read on the forward strand.
GCGACCCGGCGGGGGTACGCAGGCGCAAGCGTCGAGGACGGGCGCGAGCGCCGAGGCAGCGCGGCAGAGAGGCACTGACCGGCGGGGGTACACGACCCGGCGGGGGTGCGCAGGCGGCACGAGCGCCGAGGCAGCGCGGCAGAGAGGCACTGACCGGCGGGGGTGCGCACGCGAGCAGGCGAACTGGCGGGGGTGCCCGCCAGTCAGGGGGCTGACCGGCGGGGGTGCGCAGGCCCCCACCCGACTGGCGGGGGTGCAGCACCCCGCTGGACTGGCGGGGGTGCGCCCCCGCTAGACCCGCGGGGGTGCAGCCCCCGCTGAACCGGCGGGGGGGGGGGGGGGGGCGCCCCCTGCCGAACCGGCGGGGGTGCGGCCCCCCGCCGAACCGGCGGGGGTGCGGCCCCCGCCCGGCCTGGCGGGGGTGCGCCCCTGCCGAACCGGCGGGGGTGCCCCCCGCTGAACCGGCGGGGGCGCCCCCTGCCGAACCGGCGGGGGTGCGGCCCCCCGCCGAACCGGCGGGGGTGCGGCCCCCGCCCGGCCTGGCGGGGGTGCCCCCTGCCGAACCGGCGGGGGTGCGCACCCCGCCTAACCGGCGGGGGTGCGGCCCCCCCCGACCCGGGGGTGTGCCCCCCTGCCGAACCGGCGGGGGTGCGCACCCCGCCTAACCGGCGGGGGTGCGCACCCCGCCTAACCGGCGGGGGTGCCACCGCCTGGCCCCCCCCTATAAATAGGGTGGGGGCTCCACCTTCCTTGGCCATTTCCTCCGGTTCTTCCCGGGAGAGAGCTCTGTGGGCCTCCCGTGTCTGGTTCGTTGGTTGACGGCCGTGCCGCGCACGTGCACACGTGCGCCGCTTGTGCTTCTCCGGCCGTCCCACGTGCGTTTGTCTCCGTTTCTTGGAGGCACGTGCATTTGACTTCTCCGAACCCTTCGGCTTCGGGCGCGGCTTCGAACGTTGATCCGGACACGGAATTTCTGGCATCCGGAGTACGTATTCTTCGCCGTCGACGAACTTCTCGGGCACCCCGCTTCCGGGCCACTCCGGATTAGCGTGAGCACTCGGGCTCATTTGTTCCCGATGTCCGCGAGGGGGAGTATCGGGGGTTTGTTCCCGGTTCCCCTAGGGCGTGTTTGTCGCCCGGGGTTTGTTTAGGCCCTGATATTTTTCGGGTTCAACAAATGCCCCCCACGGGATATCTGTCGGAGACGAAGACGACGGCGGGTATCCCGTGGTGCCTTCGAGATATATATTTTCTTTCGCAGTTGTCTCCTTCTGCCTTGTTGTGGCGTTCTTTCACCTGACGCTCGGACAATTCGTTTGGCAGGATTGACGATGCCTCGTTCCACCAAGCATCGTGGGGAGAGTAGCCGGGCATCGCGTCGTTCAGGGGGCAATGTGCAACGAACGGGGGATCCGATGCCGTATTTCACCCTTTCCCCGCTGAGGGAGGACGATCCGGAGCGACTCGACAAGGGCGTCAAGGTATGCGCTCTCGGGCCTCTGGAGGAGTCGTCGCCGCTTGAGGGCGTCGTGGATATGCGCCGGGTGGACCGGACCGAGCGGGGGTACCGCTATCGGAGAGACGGTGATTATCCCGGGCATTTTCCGCTGGACGAGCATTTGTTCCCCTTCATCCAGAGTTTTGTTCCGGCCAACTGGGAGGGCCCCGACGGACTCCTTCTATCCGAGCGAGCTCAGCTGGAGCGAGCTATTCTGGTCGGCCGCGACAGCATGATGGGGACCTGCAGCTTTCACTATCCCAGCTTTCCCGTCGACTATACCGCACAGGCGCATTTTCCAGAGGCGGGCCAACTGGGGCTTTTTAGTGCGGAACCCGTTAACCGGGTCAGGGAGCTCATGCTTGCGCAGGGATCTATGGGAAGTACACGGCTGCCCAAGACCGGTCCCACCTTCACCGGGCATATCCCCCTACCTTCCGCCCCGAGTTCGTGTCGGAGGGCTACGACCGGTCATGTTTCTTGGACCGGATTATGAGTAAGGAGGCCGCTGGCTGGTATGACCGGTGGTCCGTCATTTCGTCTCATCGCTTCCGCTTCGGCGCCACGGAATGGTTGATGGGCATTCTTTATCATTACCGCCAGCTGCTGGATCGGGTTGGCCTCCTCCATGCTGTTACCGCCGCCCTTTACAGCTATCCGTGCCATTCCGGGCTTCTGCAGGCCCTGGCGGAGCGGTTCAATCGGAGGTTCAATACCTTCTGCGTAGCGGACGGGGAGACATGCCTCGATCTTTGGGCTTTGCACAGAATTTCTGGTCTCCCGATCTCTGGCCAATTTTATGAGGAGGTGTGCTTGAATGACCTCCTTCGGGACCAGTCCACTGGCTCGGGCTCCTATGTTTTATCCCACAGCTTCCGTTATTTGATGAAAGTCTGGCGGGATTTAGCCCGGTGTGGTAGAGATGAATGTCCCAGTGCTTCCAAAGGGACTGTGAGGGTGAGCTGCGATGCTTGGCTCCGCTTTTTCTACAACGGGCCTTTCTGCTTTCACAAGGAGTTTGCCAGCGAGAGCTATAACCCAGCAGATTATTCGCAGTTGTCAGTCACCTTAGAGGACAACGTGAAGTATCTCTACGCGCCTCAAGGTCGCGGCTGGAATCCGAGGCAGCTTCCAGACCGGACTTATTTGGCAGCGTACCTGGTGTACTGGTTGAGCACCTTCGTCGTCCCGTTCGGGGAGGAGGGAAACATCAGGCCGGAGGTCATTTATCCGGCTTGCTCCTTGGCTAGCGGTGTGCAGCTTGCTCTGGCCCCGGCGGCGCTGGCTAATATTTTTCATGGCTTGGGGGAATTGACAGCGAGCCCTTCCCCTCGCGACAGAAGCATCGTCCTACCGACGCATTACTTGAGCGCCTGGGCTGGTCTTCTCTTGCCCGAGCTATGCCACAATGTCAGCCTGGAGAATCCCTCCATGCCGCTCCTCTTCATGTTCCGAAACCGCCCGGAGCAGGCACACCGGCGACAATTAGAAGAGGCGCGCCGACGACTTTCCTTTGTGCCATCGGTGGGGCAGTTGGGACTCGATCACGCTTGCTGCTCACGCGATTTTCGCCCTTATGCCGAGGAGAGCAGGGGGGGGCGAATTTACCGCCTCCCTCATAGTCCCGCGCCGAGCGCGTCTTTCCGCAGGGAGTGGCTCTGGTGCATTCGCCCCGGCATTTTGCTCTTCCGTAAAGGGGGGTCTTTGTTTATGGAGCCATACTTTCCTCACCGCTTCGCACGCAACTTTGGGTACGATCAGGCTGTACCTCCCAATGCCGATTTTGCGCTCCTTGACAGAACATATAGGGGCCTGGATCGGCATCTTGTGGCTTCCAGCTGGTGGTGCTTTTTTATCAGACGCGACCCATCTCAGGAGTTCTTCATCCCCGAGCAGCGGCGGGATGGTCGCGTGGATATATTATATGCCCGGTGGTGGACCCGACATAATAAGACGTTCCGGGAACGTGCCGATGCGGTGAAGGCGGCGGAGGGCGCTTACTTGTCCCGAGCGGGCGCCTCCATCTCTTCGATCACGTCGAAGTTTCTCGAGCAGGAGTTCCCGACGCTTGTTGGGAAAGTCTCGACTGTGGGCCGCCGTCGAGCGAAGGCACAGGTCACCGATCCAGCGGAGCGCAAAGCTCGCGTTGAGGCTTTAGAGCCCCTGGCGCGTCCCGAGGGCAGTTCGACGACTTCTCGGGGTAGCGGAGGGCCGCCCCTCGTCTACTTTTGGTGGCGCCACTTCTTGCTGGACTGTGGGTACCAAGTAGACACGGCACTTTCTGCTTTTATTCCTCATGACGTGTCGGGAGCATGGGAGCGACATCTCTGCCATTCAATTGCTCGCGTCGGCCCAAGGGAGTTTATTAGCTGGATCGAGAACGGGACCACCTTGCAGCATTTCTGGGATGCTATCGTCGAGGCGGGAAAGGTTGTGAAGGTCCCTTTCGATCGGGTGGTGCTTCCACCACCCTTTTCCCAGGCACCAACCGGTACGTTGTCCATTGTAGTTGTTGCCTGTTTGTGCTTTTCTTCTTTTCTCTCCCCTCATTTCTTCCCCCCTTTCCTTTTGATTGGGCTCCCCTTGCTTCTGGATTGAGCAGAGAGTTTTATTCCTTTGGCGGCGCTGCCGAAGCCCGACACTTCACGCAGTCGGAAGCGACGTGCGAGCAGGGAAGCCGGCTCCTCGCCGCCGGGCGCTCAGGAGGGGACCCCCGAGCCTTCTGCTTCGGTTGGAGGAGGTGGGCCTAGCCTTTTGTTCCGCCGGCCAGGGGAGTTTTCGTCCCCTTTTTCCTTCCTTCCCGATCGGGGTACTCATTCTGCTCTCCTTCTTTCTGCAGCTTTGCAGGCTCCAGGGAGCGAAGAGGTGGCTGGGGCGACCCCGCGCGAGGACCCCACCCCTCCTGCCGAAGACAATTATAATCCCACGTTTGATGGGACGCCGTCTCCGGACATGACGGGGCTCCTACAAGCGTCTCCACCCGAGCCAGGTGAGCAGCCAACAAGTGCACATATGTATACATATATATATATATATGTCTTTGCCTTCTTTGCCCTGGGTTCGTTGTTATAGCCATGGGCTTGGTCATCTGACTGCTTCGTCTCCTTCCTCAGGGTACGCGCCGAGGGAGGCGTCCGCTGGCGGGGACACGGCGCATCAGGCCGTGTTGACACCCTCACTCCAGGAGATTCATAGTTTGTTAGTCTCCGACCCTGGGGGTGAGCTGCCCAGTTTCTCGGACTTTGCCTCGGGGCTGCTCGAGGGAGGAACTCTGCCGCGGGCCTTGCATTGCGCCAGTGAGTACCTCTCGGTCCCTTCATTTAGTCGTTGCACCGCCTTCGCACCTTTTCCTCTTCTTTCTTTTTTTCGAGGAAGCGATAAGTGACTTCATCTTCCTCTTGCAGTGACGATCGCCTCTCCGGCTGTGCTTCCCGTCAGGTCTCCGCGGGAGGAGGGTGAAGTTCTAGAGAGGACAATTGGGGAAGACGATGGTACAGACTTTTGCCCAAGGGTGAACTTCCTTTTATTGTTCACCCTCGGTTTTGCCGGGGCAAAGGGAATGTCCCGCCTGACACGTGCGTTCATCCTTTTTGCAGGCGGCGCCGAGATCGTGGCGGAAATGATGGAGATGGGTCCTTCAGTGGCCGTCTTCTCCTTGGCTGCGACTCAGGCCGGGGCGGAGGGCGCTCCTCACGGCGTCGTGACGGCTCCACTTCTTTCGGGGCCCGGCGAGTCTTTGACAGGTATTTCCCTTCCCCTTGTCTTCTCCTTTGTTGTAGCTCCGTCATTCCTGTGCCGTGCTGACATTCATTTTCTTTTGACAGCCGCTGGCGGCAATGCACCCCTGCCACCCTTTGTTGCAGCATCGCCTGTGGGGCTTGCCCCTTTCCCGAGCCACGGCGTTCTTTGGCCGAGTGAGCCTCAAGGCATCCAGATGGCGGACAAGGGTGGCGTACTGGAGACCCTGATGGGGCTTGCGCGGTCTGCCATGGAGGAGAGTAGCCCCCCATGCCTTGAAAGGGTGCGGGGGTTCCTTTACAGGAATACCCGGGCCTATCACTTGATGGGCTTCCCACGAGACCCCTGGATGGCTGCCGTCGACGCTGTTTGGGACGAGGTGAAGCAGCGATGCCAGGAGGCGGCCCGCCTCAAGATCCAGGAGCTCTCAGCAGAGGTTACCCTAGAAGAGCAGAGATTTGAGGCTCTTCGCTCGCAGAGAGAGGACGTGCTCAGCCGCGTCGAGACCCTGAGGGCAGGTTGCGTCCAATGCCATGCTGATATTGTTGGCTTCCAGCGGACGATTGAGGAGGCCTCGAGGCGCCTTGCCGATCGTCAGGCCGCTTACCAGGCGCTGACCGAGGGGGCGGCGGAGGCCGAGGCAGCGTCGACCGCCTTGGAACAGGCGTTTGCAGATTCTCAGACCAGGCTACTGGCTCTTCAGGCGAGTCTGGCGGATCTCCGGGGAGGCGGGGCTGTGTAGCTTTTCTCCTTCTTCTTTTTTTTGCTTGTAGCCGATGCATATATTTTACCAGCTACCCCGAGGGCTTGTCTCGGGCACCTTTGCATTTTGGTCGAATGACAAACTTCACGTTGCTGTCAATGCTTTTCTTTGACATTATTGCAATCTTCGTCTGCATTCAGGTGACCTTTTGAGGGTCTTATCTGGAACTCCTCCTTTTGGACGCCGTGTTTCTTGGCTTGACTTGTCCTGCGCTCTACCCAGTTTCTCGGACCGGTGAGCTTGAGTGATGTCCTTTGGACGTTGCATTTCTGGCATTCTTCCAGATCTGTTGCAACATTTCGGGTGCTGGGGCTGGCCTTCTCGGGGCTTTGTCCAGCAACCTCTTCCTTTGGGCGCCGTATTTCTTGGCTTGACTTGCCCTGCGCTCTACCCAGTTTCTCGGACCGGTGAGCTTGAGTGATGTCTTCTGGACGTTGCATTTCTGGCATTTTTCCAGATCTGTTGCAACATTTCGGGTGCTGGGGCTGGCCTTCTCGGGGCTTTGTCCAGCAACCTGAGTTTGATCCTTAGTCGGCAAGGCTTGCCTTTTCTGGCTTTACTCCCCGACTGATTTTGTATTTCTTCTTTCTGGGATTTGCTTTATTGGCTTTTCCCAGGCTTGCTCTCGGCATCTTCTGCTTGAATTTTGCACTTCTCACATTTATCAAGCATTTGGCACCGGAGTTTGGTGTCGAGACTGGCTTGTTTGGGCTTGGCTCGACAACCGTTTCGTATTTCCAGTCGTTCGACGGGTGTGACCCGTTAGCTCGGACGACACTTCCTTCCCCTCAGAGGGGTTGGCTTTATTGCATTCTTTCATTTTTCTTTTCATTCTCATTACCATCCCAAGCGCCCTTTCGGGTTTTCACCGGGGATGGCCCCCTCTAGCTTTTTCCGGTGCGCCCTTTCGGGTTTTCACACCGAGGGGTTGCCCATTTTTGCCTGAGGTGCCCTTTCGGGTTTTCACCTCAGTCGGGTTTGAGGCCTTTTTGCCCTTGAACATCCCTTTTTGGAGGATGACCAAGTCTGCCGGGACATCTCTATTTTTAGTCCCATTTTTCTTTCCTTTTCTCCCTTTTTTTTTTTATCTTAGGGCCCGGGGCCGGACCCTGGGGCAATTGATCATGGGATCTACCTTTTGGATTTAGCCTACCATTATGATTGGAGGGCCAAAGACGGCGCAGCCTACTACAGGGGTTTACTGGCTAAGGTTTAGGTTTCGGCCGACCACGAGGATTTATTGGTCAAAGAGGGATAGCCTACCTCTTGGGGTTTGCTGGCTAAGGTTTAGGTTTTGACCGGCCGCAGGGATTTATTGGTCAAACGGGGGTAGCCTACCTTCTTGGGGTTTGCTGGCTAAGGTTTAGGTTTGCCGACCGCAGAGGTTTACTGGTCAAGGGTTAGGGTTTGACCGACCGCGGAGGTTTATTGGTCAAACGGGGGTAGCCTACCTTCTTGGGGTTTGCTGGCTAAGGTTTAGGTTTGACCGACCGCAGGGGTTTGCTGGTCAAAGAGGGATAGCCTACCTTCTCGGAGTTTGCTGGCTAAGGTTTAGGTTTGACCGACACGGAGGTTTATTGGTCAAAGAGGGATAGCCTACCTTCTTAGGGTTTGCTGGCTAAGGTTTAGGTTTGACCGACCACGGAGGTTTATTGGTCAAAGGGATAGCCTACCTTCTTGGGGTTTTCTGGCTAAGGTTTAGGTTTGACCGACCACGGAGGTTTATTGGTCAAAGGGATAGCCTACTTCTTGGGGTTTTCTGGCTAAGGTTTAGGGTTTGACCGACCACGGAGGTTTGCTGGTCAAAGAGGGATAGCCTACCTTCTTGGGGTTTGCTGGCTAAGGTTTAGGTTTTGACCGACCACGGAGGTTTGCTAGTCAAAAGGGATAGCCTACCTTCTTGGGTTTGCTGGCTAAGGTTTAGGTTTGACCGACCGCAGAGGTTTATTGGTCAAAGAGGGGTAGCCCACCTTCTGGGGTTTGCTGGCTAAGGGTTTAGGGTTGACCGACCGCGGAGGTCTATTGGTCAAGGGGGATAGCCTACCTTCTTGGGGTTTGCTGGCTAAGGT